>JAWZYV010008076.1:0-259719 GCA_038373885.1 Cheiracanthium punctorium | reverse complement strand
ATAAATAAATTTTTGGCTCTTCTTATTGTTGGCGAAAGAACTCGAGTTGCAGTAGACGATTTAGCTTTAAAATATGTACTCGTGAAAAACTCGAGTAAAATCCCATTTGCGTAAATTAAATCACGTTGCAGGTCGATTCCACTCTACTCTGAAACAGAAAGAGTCAATAATCACTGCTAAAGGATTAAAGAGCAGACAAGCCATCGATTCTCTGGAAATTAGAATTTAAGAACAGATCAAATGAAAACGCAGTGCTTGTCGTAATTAAATGTAAAGGGTGAGTACAAATGATGAAATTTAAAAAAATTCATAGTTTCGAAACTACTGCACATACAGTGAAGAACCGTTTATACGTTTTTCAAGGGACTAGTGGAAAAAAACGTATAACTGAGAGAAAAACGTATAAACGAAATTCTCAAAAGTATCGTGCATTTTCGTAATAACTTACAATAAAAACCAGGTTTAAATTAAAATCCTGCATGTTGTATTACTACATGAAAATAAAATACACAATAGGTGTGTAATATTAAGTTTTATTCTGAATTTAATGTACAGCTAGAACTTGTATTCATATTCATTTCGCAAGCACAAAATATTTCTTAATTTTCGGCTGTATGGCTGTGGGGGAATGCACAGAAAAAAGTCCATTGTATATAGTTAAAAGTGCCTGTTTAACATTTTCATTTAAATCGCCGGATATTAGATATTCTTGCATAAAAGAAAAACCTGTCAAAACTTGTTGAAAATGTGCATCACACAATTTCTCTCCTCATTTCTGAAAAAGCGTATAAGGGAATTTTTCGATTTCAGAAAACGTATAAATGAAATTATTTGACGTTAAAATATATACAATGGGTTTCGCCGGGACAATTCAGAAAAATGTATAAATGATAAAACCGTATAAACGAGAAACATATAAACGATGCTTCACTGTATTACAATAAGTGATACACGAATGTAAATGTTTGCGAATGAATTTCGCAATGTTTAAGGGATATTTTTAGGAGGTCCCTTAAATTTGGTAAGACAAATGAAAGCTGAAACTAACAAGCTGTAAAATAAGTACAAAATACGAAACGAATATTTTAATAAGATTTCTGTTTTGATGGTATAATTTAAGAAACACTTCTTAATATATTAAGCGTAGCGAGGTACAATTTTATAGTAAATGTAATAACTCAAAAAAGAATTCATGAACTAAAAAAACTATATTTATATTTTAATACTTTTAAAGAAAACGCTACAAAGAAATCAGAAAGCAACCCATGCCTATAGTTAAAATATTTTATTTAATGTCTTAAACTATGAACTAATATAAATGATGTTTGTAATGTTTGTCAATTCATAACGAAATATATAACAGCAGAATAAGAATTTCTTAATGATGTTCGACTGATACTTTTAGGAGATTTCATCAATTTCACAAAAATGTTGGAAACGGAAATTAACTAACAGTAAAGTAATTGCAAAATTAAAAATCGGACAGTTTGATGAAATGCTTGTTTTGAAAGTGTACTATACAATTAGCCTCCCAGGTGGTGTAATGGCTAAGAACCATTCTATCACAACTTGCGTAAATACGGGTCAGGAACCCTTAGAAAGTCCCCTACGGAGGGCAATCTACCATTGGACTAGATCCCTAGAGTAGATAATTGGCAGTAACCCACATTTCCCCCATTTTCCATTTCTATCACACCTTGGGTGCTAGTTCGATTCCCGGCGATTGGGCTTGGATGTTTACTTGTCCATTTCTTCATAGGGGCAACGCTGGTCACCCACTAGGTGCCACCATAACAAAATGGAAAATAATTCGGGCCTAAGTAGTGGCCAATTGCTTGATGAGCAAAAAATGGGAAAAAAATGAACTATAATTAAATATAGCTAGGTTTATATTTATGAAAAATTTGTAATTTCTAAAAATAATTTATAAAAGAATGCTAAATTTTTATGCAAAAGAGCCTCAAAAAGAAAATAGTATGTTACTTGTACGTGTGAATAATGCATTTATTCAATATCATAAATTATGAACCAATATAAATCGCCTTTGTAATATTTCGTAACGAAATTTATAGCGCTTCAATAAAAATTTTGTAATGATGTTCAAATAATATATTTAGGAAATCTCTTCAATTTCACAATAAATAGATTTGAAAGCTATAATTAACTAGCTGCAAAATAATTGCAAAACTCAAAGACATGTATTTTGATGAAATCTTTGTTTTGTTATACTTTTAAGAAAAATACTTCATGTATTCTAATTAAGTATAGCTAGTGAACGCTTTCTTTCTTTCTTCGTTTTTTTTTCTTTTTTCTTGTGAGGAAAATTCTGAAACAAATATTTTTTTTTATGCGTGCAAATTCTTCAGTGGCCATATATGCAACTTGCAATGCGGAGAGGCATGCAGATTTCCCTCGGGAAATTGGACGAGCTGAATAAATATGCAACTGAATAAAATCCAGTAAGAAAAGTGTAATCACAACTTGGCCTGAATGTAAACCCTAAAAGCCAGGCTTGATGAGTTCTAAAAAGTAATATTATTTTAAGTATCATCAAAAGTAAATTTTTCAGTTAATAAACTAATGTTAGAGATAATGTATGCAATGTATCTTTTTTCTTACGGTAGTAAATTTTCCCGAATTTTTAATTAAAATCAAGCTGTGCCTCAACATAATATTCATGTTAGTTGCATTTTAAAGCAGAAATTTTTATAGATAATGTTTTTTTTTCTTTTATGAAAGATGTGTGAAAAAAAAAACTGAAGCGCGGCCAATTACTCTCCTTGGGAGATGAATTTCAAAATTTTCTGATATTGATTTATGATAATTTATAAATAATTTATAAATGATATTTATAATTGATTTAATTGATAAGTATTTGTGAATGCTGTAGTTTACAGCAAAAGTTTTATGGATTTCTGTTTTTTCTTAGAGATGGAAAGAGGTATGAGTAAAGAACGTTTTGGCCGCCTACACACCATAGGTACATATTTCCCAAAATGTTGCCTAATTCAGCACACTAATGTTACAGAACTCACATATATCATACCTTGCGGCATGACAATGCTCGGCCACGTGTTGCAAAATAGTTAGAAATCTACTATTAAAGGCTTGAATGGAAATTTCTCCCCATACGCCGTATTCACTAGACATGACCCTTTTCGAATACCATTTATTCCGATCTATGTCATCTGACATCAATAAAAACCCTATCATTTTTATGAATATGCCAAAATATGGGTCGACCCTTGGATAGCCTCCAAAGATGCTCCGTTCTTCGGCATGAAGTTCAATTTCTATCTGATAGACAGGAAAAAATACTGGTAAGTATTATGGAAAAACAGGGAAAATTTCTTGAACGTCACGTATTGTTTGTAAAATTTTGAAACATCTGTTTTAATTGATATGCAGACAACCCCAAGAAAAGCCTTATGAACGATAAAGGCTATGACGACCTGTTTGTCAAAGATTAAAATAGAAAATTAAAATATGAATTCATAATCGTACTAAAAGTATTTCGCTATAATCTGTTACAAATATTGCACAAAATTGTAATGTTATTTTTCCTCATTAATGTGTGTTGCTGTTTTTTTTTTTTTTTCAGTTAGAGTTAGTTCTACAAGCGTTTTAAAAGTGAAATGAGTGTGAGACACTTTGACCATGGCGACCGATTTGGCACCTTGGGGACAAATTTGGCGACCAAAAACTGTTCTCGAAGCTAGTGGAATTTCGGCTGTTTCTCAATTAGGAAAGAAGTTACTGGAAAAATCTAGGAATATGATGTCACGTCCGGATTGGAAATCTGTAAATAAAGAGTCACGCTGATGGTTGAGTTTGTGATAGACTGTGGATATTGAGAGTACAGCAATATGATTGAAACTGAGATTTAAATAGCGTTATTAATGTGTTTGTTAATGATTTGCCGCTGTTACTGTACAGGGTGAGTACAAACAATGGACCCGATTTTTTAAAAAGAAATTTTCGAAACTACTGCACATATTACAATAAGTAATACATGAATGTAAAGAGAAATGTGCCAAGTTCTTTTTTTTTCAGTTGGAAATGTTCGATGTGTGACCCTCTTCTTACACGGCATACGTCCAATCTGTAATACAGTTTGTTCCAGACGATTCGTATCGTTGCACGAATACGAACCGTATGCGCTCTTTAAGTTTTGGCAGTGTTTTTGGCATACCTGGGACATAAACAATGTCTTTGACGTAAGCCCACAAAACCAAATCACTGAATTGATGATACCGTTACAGAATGCTCTTAATGGTTGTTGCTTCTTCTTCTTATCGATTTCTAAATGCACGTAGCTCCTAAATAACGGAAAAAACACGTGCATACTCTAATGCGCAAAAATCTTCTCTGTCGTTGTCGCCATATTTGGAGTTCAATCTTAACGATCTTGAATGTGCTGTAATTGGTGAAAAAAAACTTGGTATATTTCTCTTTATATTCGTGTATAACTAATTGCAATATGTGCAGTAGTTTTGAAAATATGATTTTTTAAAATCGGATCCATCATTCAGGCGCGTAGCCAGGAAAAAATTTCGGGGGGGGGGGGGGATATGCGCCTGGAAAAAATTTCGGGGGGGGGATATGAACTTATATGTGTATAAATAGACGGAATTTCATCACTAATCCAAAAATTTCGGGGGGGGGATATATCCCGATATCCCCCCCCCTGGCTACGCCCCTGCCATCATTTGTACTCACCCTGTATTTTGTAGCTTTATGACATATTAGTGCTTCGAATAAAGTGTTACATTTGTTTTGGGCTTGAAGGACTATTTTAACATACACCCACTACCAGATTTTTGTAACACAATTTTGTGATTTTGAATGCAGGTACGTCCTTTCTGAATAAATGTGGAAACTCCATACATTTAATCTATGCTCTTTAAGCAGCCTGAAAAAGTTAGCATGTATGCAAAGCCAATTCAACAAGAGGTCATATCCTTGGATCTCGATTTAACTGTTCTACACGAATTATTTTTATACGACATTAAATATTCTTACGAAATAATTGATAAATGTTAATTAACAGACCACAGATGTTTCTCGGACCTTCCACGTTCTCCGCTACCACATTATTCAGAGAATAAAACAAATTTCTTTCATTTCTACAGAGCCTTATGAATCAGCATAACAATGAAAAATATGCAGATTTCGAACGACAAATCGAGTAGAGTTGAGTTGAATAAGTATCATGCAAATAAAGACTTTCGTTCAAGGTAAAAGTAATCACTACGCGAATCTGATATTAACATCGAAAGAGGAAATTTAATAAAATGAATTTTAAAACTGAAATTCATTTATGTATGCCAAACTGAGCAAATGTTTGTGAAAGCGAATATTTCTAGTTTTGGAAAATATTTTAAAATTATTACGTTAATATCGAAATTTTGACGGTGAAATGTTACGTAGCCCTGGACATTCGTAAAAATATTGTAATCGAGTAAACATGTTGAACTCAATTCTGTCGATATGAGAAATTTAATTTAGTGCATAGTTTTTGCATACTTAAAAGAAATGAGGAAGGATATTCATATTTAAAAAGTTTTAAAGTGCATTATTAAAACTGTACGTGTGATATACAATTAAATTGGCAGAATATATAATTTGTAATAACCAGCCGTCACATTATGCTCAGCACAAGACAGGGAATGTTCACTCTGTCAGTTTTCAAATAAGTGGAGTTAATAGGTCAAACGCGTGTTCAAGATTTGGTTAGTATTTTAAAAGGTAGGGGAAGAGTGGGCAAAATCCGGTACTTAAGGTTATTCTGGCCGATAACTCTGTGACAAATAGAAATAAAGAAGTAATATTTATTTCAACTTCACGATCTTAGTTGTATTTTGGCAGTACTGAAACTTAAATGTGCTGTATATTTTAAGATCTGTATCTCAATATATCCAAAGCTGCAAACTACCCTATTTTGCCCTATGGGATAGGGCAAAACGGGTTACAAACACAGTTCGCATAGTACACAGTTCACATATAAACATATCATCGTCGTCAAGTACCACACAAGTCATGAGCCCATTCGTTCCATGTACTGTACTTGATTCACATTTCTCCTTTTACGGATCTTGAATACATATCACCACAGTACAAGCATGTGACATCCACATCATCTGGATCACTGTCAGACGATTTTCGTCTATTGGTAGAATAGCTACGTGACGTCTTTGAGCTTGTGAACTGTCTGGCATTCGACGTTTTAACCATTTTCCTCTGGCACAGGCCCAGACAAGGCCCGGTATGGTATCCCATTTTGCCTCACCTCGAGATACTCCGTTTTACATTACAAGCAGCCATTCAAAACAACTGGGCCTAACTAACAAATCGCATTGAAGGTAGCTCTTACTTTTCCATGGAATTTACTTATAAAACTTCACTTTTATCAAGTGTAAACTGTCACTTTAGAATCTACATTCGAACCTGAAGAAAAAAAATATCCTAACATTACACTTACCTTAGATCAGGGTAATGGAAGAAGTAGTAAATCTTTGGAGCAGGCCCGGACTGGGAGGGTGGGGCCCGCCCGTCTCAAGAGAACAGGGGGCCCGGGTTATTGTGCAAGCGATAAATAATAGGATGTGTTTTCTGGGTATGGGGGAGGTATGGTGTTATTATTAATTAATTATGATTGATAATTAATGCATTAATAAAATATTCATCTATTAATTAATATGCGTCATTCATATTAATTAATCCCTTGTTCATTCGGGAACACTCACTCAAAAAATTTTGAGAACTATATTTAAAATGAAGTGTTTTGAAGCTTTCTGGGGCGCAATTGCAGCTGCAAAAAATTATGTGTCAAACTTCATTCAAGTGCTATCAGTATAGCACTTTTTTTCTTTCTTTTTTTCTGTTTGGGGACCCGCCCTCAGCAGGGAGGGCCCGCCGAGGGCGGGGCTCCCCCGTCCGCAGACAGTCGGACACCCTGGCCAGTCCGGTCTTGTTGGAGTGTATCTGTTTGCGACTCTGCAAGCAGTATCCACGTGGAATTGAAACATAGACACGTAACGCACAACCTACAGTAATGACATAGAGATGGCAGCACTTGATAAGCGTAAAAAATAAATTAAAAAAACCGTTTTGCCCTACCACTCCATTTTTCCCACCCTTCCCCTACATACTTGCTCCGCTCAGACTCAAGTTAAAAAATATTATCATATAACTTGTGTTTCGTCTCAGGTTCAAGTATTGGAAAAAGTAATTCACTTTATTTGTAGGTGGTTGAGGTCTCATGAGATATCATGAAGAATTTTTACTGAAACACATGTCTGACAATAACAAAAAAAAAAAAAAAAAGCAGGAACTAACAAACCAGGAACCACACATTACATTTATCAAAATTTTTACAAGTCATCTTAAAAGAAAATGGCGCAAGCAAATTTGGAATGTTCATTCTATTACGATTTTACTCTCTGCAACGTATAAATTTCTTTCATACAAGCTACTAGAAAAAATTTAGCTTAAAGCACTAAACAGCTTTTGAGCATCTTCTAAGAAAATACAAAATATTTTTCATGTTCTGTGTCGTCGAGAGAACTCCGTCTTTGTTTATATTGTAATTCGCATGCGCCATTATCATAGGAGATCATTACTCCCGCTTGACTTCATTGGATAAAAATGTAAAAAGAATACCTCGGATACAAACCAACAACAAAAAAAGTATAGATGTCGTTAACAGTAAAAGCTAAGTTCGGTAACATTTAAGCTAAATAAGAAGCATTATAAAAAAAAAGTAACAAAGGCTGTGTTCAGCAGAGATTTTACGATGTAACCATCAAGTTTATTCTTGTTAAGAAAAGTCGATTTTCCCTAACCATATTCTTCTTTTGTAAATTCTTGCGGATATATATACATATATATGTTGAATCAAACTATTTTTATAGCTCAGAGAAACATGAAATACTTTTAACATATTGTTTTCTGGAAAATAGTAAAAGACAGTTAAATCAAAAACTATTCATGACATATTATATTGAAAATTTTATAAATGTTCGCCGAAATAACAGCAGGAGTATTAGCATTTTATCCTTTGCACTTCTTTTGGTTAACCGATTAGTGCAAAACATTTTTCAGCACATTCTCAAATTGAAATTTATGTTGATGCCAGAAGTGATAAACAAATTTCGACATTTGTGTGGTACGAAGTGGTTGTGTGGAAAGAACGGAATTCTTTCTTCCTACTTTCTAACGTCTTCTAAAAATATGAATAAGACAGGGAAAGATTCTTATTAAAACTTCTTATCGCTAAGTATTTTGTGGAAATCAGATTGATTATTCGAGAAATTAAACTAGGAAAATAAATTAATTCTTAACTATTTGGGTGACTTACAAATTTCGCGACGGTCTGAAAGTAGAGCGCTAGGCGTTAATGGGTTAAGTACTTTTTTTTTCTTTCTAATGGTCGAATCAACGGCTTGCTTGAGGCTTGACCACAACAAGGGCCGCAGATGTGGTCATTCGTTATGGGGTCGCCTATTATTCAGATCAACATTGCCCCCTCTGAGTGGTCTCCTAAGTTTGAACCGATTCCAGATGCTGCCCAAGTTAAAATTCATGCTAGTACCAGCAACAAAAATAGGCTAGTTATTACTAGTTATTGCTATGTGAGCTAAATTTTCATGCTATTATTTGCTTTGTAATGCTACCTAGCATCACATGCTATACTCCTAGCTTATACAGCAATAGCATGACAAGCTATATGCAAGCATTTCCTGCTTATTAGCTGTGCAAGCTTCTTCATAGCATGGGGAGGCAGGTACCTTAACAAGCTATTATATACTTTTTATGCTTGCCAGCTTAATATGTTGTATAGCTAGCTCAAACAGAAATAGCATGAAATGCCATATATCACCAGGAAGTGCTAATTAGCTGTTCAAGTTTTCTCCAATCATGGGAGGTAGGTACCTTAATGAGCTATGATACGCTTTTTTATGCTTGCTACCCTAGTATGCTTTGTAGGCAGCTTATGTAAAGACAGCATGGCATGTTGTGTGCCAGTAAAAAGTGCTAATTTGATACACAAAGCTTTTTCCAATCACGTCACGGTATCATAATGAGCAATTTCATGCTTGTTAAACTTTTCTTCAATTTAAAGTCCATTTCTTTGAATTTTGTATATTTTTAATCGTGTTAATAGAAGGAAAAATACAAAAGTAAAAATAAATTCATGTATAATTAGTTACAACTATAATTAAAATCTCCTAATTAATATATTTTTAAATCTTTCAGGCGGAAATTTTTCTGGGTGTTCCTAAAGTTTGACTAAATTGTTTTTTATTTGTCAAATAAAAAATGTAAAACAACAAAAATATTTTCAAAATGAGCACACATCATTGTTTCTTGTAATTATTTAAACAGACAGTTGTAAATTTCATGAAAAGCAATTCCTCCATCAAAGTCCGATTTTGAGACTAAAATAACCTTCACTTCAAACTTTAGTTTTCCCCGACAAGTCGAATTACGTGTAGTGGCTAAAGCGCCGGTCTTCCGCTCTGTAGTTTGAGGGTTCGATACCAGTTCGGGCAAAGTAAGGAAATGTTAAAAAAAGTGTGTTAATATGTGTCTGCAGTTGGATGATGTATAATTAGTCAAGAATTATAATTAAGAACACCGTTTAGATTATATTTTATTTTTTACCTTATTTTGGAACATTTTAATAAAAGCAATAAAAAGCATCTGCTGGTTGTGAATTGCTGCTAGAATAGCATAAATTTCAAGCAAATGGCGATCTTGATTGCTGCTAGGCCAGAAATATTCAAACAAAAGAAGCTGGATTATGTATGCTGGACAAGCAGTAGCAGTGTCCAAATACACATCATGACTTGCTAGTAACACTGCTAGAACTTGCAACTATTTATGATAGTTCATGCTTTTTTTCCTTGCTGGGATACCGCATTTAATGCTAGTCTAGCAAACAAATACCAGCATGGTTAGGATCCCTTAGAAAGAGCTTCACGGAGGGCATCCCACCCCTCGGCCGAGATCCCACGTGCAGATAATCGGCCGTAATTCCAAAACACGAAAGATTATTCGATAAATTAAAATAGGAAATTAAATGAACGCTTATATATATTTGCGACAGTTTTGCGACCGTCTAAAAATAGATCAGAGGCTTAGGACTTCATGCGATGAAAGTTTAAATCCTCTAACGCGTGAACAGAATTTCATCAAACAATGTTCAGAACCACTATCGAACCAGATAAGTTTAACAACGTTTCTAAAAAAAAAACTGTCATGACCAATCTTCGCACTTAATGACGTCTCTCAGAATAGTGGAGTCAGGTGACTGTCAACTCGATTACAGATTGGACGTAAAATGATTCACGACCTATCAATAATCGACTGCAATGTCACCTGATTCCAGTAGTCTGTAGGTGACGAGAAAGACAGGAAGCTGGCTCGAATTTTGGGCACACCCTTTTGCCAATTGAATCATCTAATCAAGGGGGTGTTGCCGTGACCATCTTAATTTGAGAAACCCGCAGTAAAATAACCACACCGTCTAAGTCACATGACTCTTAGTTGGCAAAAGTGTGTGACCAAAATGTCGACACCTCAGCCTGTCTTTCTCGTCAGCCACACAGAAGTTTGATCGACATCATTTGAGATCTCAGGCCGGTATGAAGATCATAGACATCTAATACGGTAGACAGCGTATCCTATGGCCAATACATATGTAGCGCAGTAACAAGGATGCATCACGTGGCTATTAGACTGATGGAGCCTGCTTGAGACAGTTATTGCTCTTTTGGCGCTATTAAAAGGGGAAATAATCCTTAAGAGCTGTGATTTTTAATCACGGGCATCTATTACTGTAGACAGCGCATCCTACAGCGCAGATATGCAGCACTGTAATAAGAATATGCCACGTGACTATTTGACTGAGGTGATAGTAATCTTGTGCCCACGCCAGGTTGCCGGATGCGCGCCGTCTATTGCATTAGATGTCTATGATGAAGATTGGCCGTGTAAAAAGCCGAATTAAATTAGTGAATTCGATTGGAAGCTACAGGAACACATCCATACAAACACATACATTGACAAACGTTTCAGACTTATTACACTCCACTTTTTGTGCCGGGGTTAGTTCATTAATAAAACCACTCATATAATCGCTGATAAGCATCATGTTTGGAACATCTTAACTACACACTCCAAATTCACAATTTTAAATATCAATTTAAAAGAACATGGCGTAAGAAAGATATAATGCCTCTTTATTAGTATTTCAAATTGCTACATCTAAATTCCTTTGATGCAAACCACTGATAAAAACAAAAAATCATATTTCTTTAAAACTTAAAACCTAGTCTCTTTAAGCATTTTCCAAGAAAATACAAAATATTTTTCGTGTTCTGAGTAGTTGATATTTTTCTTTCTCTAGTTGGTAATTCCCGTGCTCCATTATCATAAGAAGATCATTACTCCCCCTTGACTTCATTAGATAAAAATGTAAACGAGTAAGAGACCTGGATGGGGAGAGGGAAGTCATGCCGTAAGCAGTAAAAGCAAATTTTTGTTAAGCTAAGCTGTACAAGACGCATTATAGAAAAATAGCTGTTTTCAGCTGAGTGTTTACGATGTAACCAGCAAGTCTATTTATAGGGAAAAAAGTTTGAGAAAGTCGATTGGTTTAGCCATTTTCTTTTGGATTTTTCGAGTATTTGTGGCTGTATAGAACGGCTTGTTAAATTAAACTATTTGCTATAGCACAAGTAAAGTAAAAGCACTTATTTTAGCGAGGCTTTAATTTTTGCGATTTTCGAAAGCGCCTCGTAATTATGAAAATTAAATTCTCGTGAAATACTTTTTTTTCCCGCTTCAAATAGTAATAAGGTGACCAGATTTTTGAACGTAGAATCGGGGACATGTCCCCAATTTTGAAACAAAACTGGGGCACTTATAATTAATGAAATAATTAACAGTAATTAAATTAAAAAACAGTGCAATAATTAAAAATTGTCCCAATTCCTGTTTTACATTTTGGGGACAATTTGAAAAAATCCTGAAACAGTAATAAAAAATCAGAAATTTTTCACTTACCAAAATTTAATAATTTATTACACAGTTACAAACATTTTCTTGGCAACTTTCTTTCTTACAGCTATTTCTTGAATATAAACTTGACGAACTTTTCGGACTCGGACAAAAGGAAGTTTCTTAAAATGCCTTATGCAAAAGGGGGGGGGTTGTAGTATATTTAAGTACTTTCGGAATATTTCAACTTTCGGTTCTATTCATATAAAATTTTCCAAATCACCGATATCTTCATTTTCGCATATTCGCAAAAATTAAGGTTCGCGAAAATAAATGCTTTTACAGTACATATGATGTAGTGCCTGTCGTAAATTAAAATCTGAAATATTTCTTAAAACTTACACATAAATTTTACCCTGGTGGTATTTAAAAATATCACAAAATAACGATACGAACATTACATTGGAATTATAGAAATGCTAAAGTTAAATGATAACCCCTTTCTTTTAAAACGGCAATTAAATATATTCAAACATGTGAAATTACAGTACAATTTTACCTAAACTTTCAAGTATTGAGCTTTAAAGCTACCGATAATTTAGTCTTTTAGAGGGCATCCACAAATTAAGTCATGCTGCTATAAAAGTAATTTTAAAGTGTAATAGAGAATGACAAAGTAGTGGTGTGGGTTAACTTTCACTAGAAACTGCCAATCATGCATTGTATGAAAATTCTTGCTAAAATAGGATTTCCATAAGTCAAATCTAACGTAAATTATTTTTCTCACTTTTGAAACATCCCCTTAGCTAACCCTTGCTAAAATTTTTAACTTGCGATATCTTGGTAACTATTGCACCCAGAAACATCGATATTTTTTTTCCTTCTTAGATACAGAGCAGCATTTTCCCAAATATAAATGATAGGAAAGGAGGGGCCACATAAACATTAGTTTTCGTATTTTAGTATGAGTACTGCCCATATTAAAAAATGGCCATACCTGAAGGTTTCTCTTTATTTGACGAATTTTTCTAATTGAAAGTATGTTTCGATGACTTACGATCTAAAAGATAAATGCTGCAACACCTGTTTTGAATCACCAGGCATATGAATTTTATTCTGGTGGTATTATAAAATAGGGAGAAATAAGGATACGAGTATTTTAAATTATTGAAAATGCTTTAGTAAATTTTCAGAAGATGGTGTTAAAATAAATTTCTCTTCAATGAAAATTTTAGATCCGATTTTAGATTTCAGGTTCCTTCAAACGTATGTTTGAGAAAATTGTCTTCAGATTTCCAACAGCCGGTAAAAGATAACCGATTTATATTTAGGGATGGACGCGAGACGAGAGAGAGCTTTACAGTTTTTGTGCGACGCGAGACAGACATTTTTTAAATTACAATACAGGATTTTGCGAGACGAGACAAAGCTTTTAGGCTGTTTTGCGAGACTCGAGACGCCAATTTTCCGCCTCACGTCCATCCCTATTTATATTTTTCCAACACTTAAATGTCTTTAGTTTTTCTTTTTTTTTACTAATTTAGTAAACACATTTCGTTATATGCAATCATATATATAAGCTTATTTATTGTTCAATTTAATTTGCAATATAATAATATAAGCACGATTCTTTCAGATTTTTATGATCAGTTTAAAATAAAAACCCACAAGAGTCGTATGATTTCACATTACGATTTAAAACTGCTGCATCTAAATATCTAAGAAAGAAATGATTTTTCTAGACTGTAGAATTACGATCCTTCATGACGGTCCTGTGTAAAGAAAAACAATTTTTTCCCGAACACTGTGATAATTTATAAAATTTCGCTATTATAAAACTAACTGTGTGTGGGCTAACCAGGGGAACTAAGCGAAATAAGTGGGATATTTCTTACGGCAGGCAAAAACATGTCGTCATGTCGTCATAAATTAAAAATGCGTGAGATTGATAAACTGTACCACAAAACTTAAATCATATGAAGTAAATTCTCAATTTCAGCTATTCTAAATAGCTGTTTAAGGTTGACATTTAACATTTATCACGAGATTAAAATAAACAAACTATCCTCACATTCATCGTGAATTATTTTATTTTTATTTTTTATTTTTACATACGATCATAGTCTTTTAATTATTTTAGTTTTGTAATGGCATCATTAGACTGTTAACTTTAGAAATAGGAACGATTTATTAGAAAATTTGTTACGATCACATGGCTTAACACAATATACAATTTTAATATACATTTCATGTAGATTTAGTTAAGAGGGTTTGTTATTTTCGTGATTTTTTAACACGCGCCTTACTGCTACGTAAACGATTAGCAATACTACCTTAATATATCCTGCTGTAGTTCCAACATAGGACAGTACCTGAATATTTCTTTCTTCTTCCCCAATCAACCAACACCCAAAACTGCGACATAGCAAATTTTAAAAAAAATTCTTAGAAAATACTAGATATCTTTTCATGTTCTCGGGTACGGAGATTTTCTTACAATGTTTATTTCGTAATTTACATGGTCCATTATCATGGGATTATTTTCCCCGCTTGACTTCATTAGGTAAATATGTTAACGAGAAAGTCCTGAATGGGAAAAAAAATCACGTAGTAAACAGTAAAAACAAATTTTATTAAAGCTAAGCTGAACAAGAAGCATTATAGAAAAATGGATGTATTCAGTTGAGTGTTTACTATGTAACCAGTAAGTTTACTGGCATAGAATTTTTTTGAAAAAAAGTAGATTTGCATTAGCTATTTTCTCTTTGGTTTCTGGAGTATTTGTGGCTGTAGTTACACGATATTTAACAATTTTTTAAGGTAATTTTTTTTATAAGCTCAAATGTACTTGTAGCAGTTTTGAGGTATTGCTCTTCTAAAATTAGCTCTGTTGCACTACCGTGCTGCAAATCTGCACGTACCAATTAAAACTAAATAAATTAATCATAGCGCACTAAAAAATATTTGAATGATCGCTTTTTTCTAGAATATATTACAATACTTTCTAGAATATAATATATATTAAATACCATATTTTCATGAGCATAATATATTATATACAGGGTGTACATAATTGAACTTGAAATGTTCGAGCAGTCTGCCGCAAAAACCATGCAGCGGAATTGCATGAAAATGGGGTAATGGCGTACTGAAATGATGGGAATTTTACCGAAGAAAGAAAAAAAAATGAGTTTCAAAACCCACCCCTAGGTGGCGTATCATATCTTTATTGAGGACATGTAAATAATCTACAAAAGTTTACAAAACATGCTCGATATGATGTCCACCATTGCCTGCTTCCATCTGAAAGCGTGAAATCGCATATTCAACTGTTGAAAGCAGCATGAACTGGAGAATATTTCGTTCATGGCGTTCTATGCTTTCTTTAAGGTCGGAGAGAGATGTGATGGGATCACGGTAGATCAAGACCCTGAGGTACCCCCACAGCCAAAAGTCGCAAGGATTCAAGTCTGGGGATCTAGGAGGCCAAGCTGTAGGGAATTGCCGGATGATGATGCTGTCGCCACCGAAATGGCGGCGGAGCACTTGTTTCACACAACGGGCAATGTGTGGAGGAGCTCAGTCGGACATGAGATTTTACGCTTCCAGATGGTAGCAGACAATGGTGGACATCATATCGAGCATGTTTTATAAACTTTTAAAAATTATTTTGTATGTTCTCAATAAAGCTATGATACGCCACCTAGGGGTGGTTTTTGAAACTTTTTTTTCTCTCTGTAAATTTCTTATCGTTTCATTCAGCCATTACTCTCATTTTCATGCCATCCCGCTGCATAGTTTTTGCTACAGACTGCTCGTAAATATCAAGTTCAATTATGGAAACCCTGTATGTATAGTACTTAAACAGTCGTATTATTGGTTATTGAAGCACTTATAGTGTTCCTTTGTTGGTGAACCTTACAGGAATGTTAAAAAGTCCTCAGCTTAAAAACTGTTCACGGTCACTTCAGTAGCACTTTGGTATCACTACACAAATATTTTCTAGTAATACAAAAATACAAAAATAAAAAGTTTTTTTTTTTTTTTTTTTTTTTTTTAACTCTATAACAAAAAAGTTTTCGTCCATAAGTTTTACACGGATTACAAAATGAAAAAGGAAAACTTTCAGCATGATTATGACCTGTTTCTGCACATTTCAGTAAAAAAAGTTCAAAAAATTAAGTTCTTGATATATAAATGGTTAGTAGAATATTAGTAGAATAGTTATAAGCCTGCCTTTATTATCCATTTAACTGTTTCATACTCGCTTTGTTGTTTGCCTGTCTTGATCTTTTGTGATGATTTATCGCGTATGCTTTCTTGGGACTTTTGCGGTGACAGGATTCTGGATTGTGAGCACTTAAAAGTTGTATTTTTTTAAATGGCATCATCTGTTTTTGGATTTCTTCAGTTTAATCAGCTATTGCGGTTGTATTTTTCTTGAGGTCTAAGTTATGTGTAACTGTTTTTAGTGATGTTTAATAAAATGTTACGTTTGAACTCTGTGTGCCTCGTCATTTGATTGAAGGCCTGGAGTTACAATATAAAATATTTGTAAAGAATTACACTGGTCAACACGATTTTTAGGTCTGACTTCTACATGTTAAATTTTAGTTTCTCCTACGCCAAAACTAAGGAAAATAATTTCTTTTTAATGACAGTTTGCTTTTGTAAAAATTAAAGCAATTTTTCAATTTTTCGGCAAAAATCATAGATTTTTAATTTTTTTTTTTTTATAATTCCATTGTAAATTATGATCAGAAAAGTTATTGCTGGATATAAAAGTCTTTTTTATTCAAGATTTGGGATAAACAATAACATATAAATATAAAATAATAAGAATTTAATGTCTAAAAGTGAATATTTTTCGTATTTCTTTTATGTTCGTATGAGCAAATAATATTACAAATAATACTACAAATAATATTACAAGCAGTACTACAGAGTTACAAATAATAATACAGTTCACTCTCGGGTTAATCAAATTGCTGCCACTTTTGTTTATGAAATAAATTAAAATATACTTATCGACGTAAAACAGACAAAAGCAAACTTTAAGAACTAAAAATGAAAATTTAAGTGTTTTTTAATGTTTAGAATCAGAATTTAAGCAGGAGAACAGACCCCCCCCCCAAAAAAAAAAAAAAAAAATTGTTGACCAGTGTTATTTGAAATTTTGACTAGAGGTATTGGGAAAATATCATAAAATTACAATCTGAGTATTATGAATCTTTTTAAATGGCTCACTATCTAAATTTTTAAAGGTGTTAAAATAAAATTCCTTTTAGTATATATATATTTTTTCATGTATTTTTGCAATCACATGTTAAATGCTTGGGAAGTCTTAGAAATGACAGTCAGATTTTCACACGGTTATACAATAGCACAAATAAGTCTTTTGAACATTCAAATATTTTTAAACTTTTTTTTCAAAATACATTTTGCTAAATACAGAGATAAAATAAGTTTAAATTTTTGAACATTATATACAGAGTGTCCAAAAACACCGATGTAGACTTTTATTCCTTAAATATTGATCAGAAACATATAAAATGAATTACAATGTTACACGCTAAAATGTTTTATGGTATTTTACCAAAATTTTCAGAAGATTGGATCTAAATAATTAACAAAATTTAAACTTTCATACGTCGACTCACACAAAAATATATCAATTAGTCAAATGTGTGCCGAAAATTGTTTAGGGGATGCACAAAATTTCAGCCTTCCATCATAAAAAGGCTAAGCGGTATGTTTAAACAAAGTTTGTAAGGGGTTGTACAACACCATTAATAGCAATCTGTACTATGTATTTGTGCAATCAATCTTTTCCTTCGTAATTTGTGTACAGCCTTCTAAGGCTGATCTTCTTTGATTGAACTTTTCTCTTCTAGAGCTATTGAAATGTGGTTCAAGTCAGTATATGTTTATTTTCATATCGCTGAGCCTTTTTATGATGCAAGGCTGAAATTTTGCGCATCACTTAATTTATGCATGTGATTTATTTTACTGTTTTGAAATTTTTTCGTACAAGGACCGTGTATTTTTTTTAATTCAATCTCCGAAAAAATGTATTCTATACCATAAATTTCTGTAATTTTTTCTACGTAATTGTAATTTGTTGTGTATGTTTATGATGAATTTATGGGAATAAAAGCCTAAGATAGTGTTTTCAGGACAATCTGTATATATATATATATATATAGCATTAGGTCGCTATGGGAGTGTTGTGTAGTCGTGGACCGGAAGAGTGGAGGCGCATTCTCGGCGTGGGGCGAGGAACCTAGCTGCGGTTTGGTGCAGCGTTGACTGGCAAAGCAGGCGATGCGGCGCGACTGGGTAAGGACTCTGGCTTAGAGCCCCCCCCCCCCCTCGGCCGGCCGCGCCGGTGGATGGAAGGAAATGAGTCGAACTCCGACTGCCATTACATGATTTTATTTGACGACGGGATACATCTTTTCTTAGCAGCTGCGTCACGCGGAAAGTCCGTTCCTGATCTGTTGCAGGTCCTTTTATCACTTTCTGAGGTCGTGTCACATGACAAAAAAGGATTGTAATTATTCATCAAGAGCTAAATCTGGGCAGTGGTTTTTCCAGGGTTTGTTATGACTTTTAAGACGCCTTTGTGGCTGGCTGCCGGGACCGTCTACAAAATTACAAAGGAGATGTAAGGGATCTTGTAGTAATTGCAGTTTTTGAACGCGGATTTCTTTGTTCCAACTGAATTAAACTGCGTAGTTCCAGAAATATGGGATTTTCATGGGCTTTTGATTTATAATGTTATACATATGTAAATATAAATATAGGTAGACAGATTCTCTTAGATTTTTATGTCAAAGGAAATTGAAGCAAGACAGACTATACTGTATGAATTAGACTTCTTACATATAAGTATCTTCGAAACAAACCACTCAAAGCCTTATTTTCTTACATCAGAAACACTAGGCACGGCTAACGTTTTCAAAGAAAATACACACAAAGATACTTTCCTCGCTGTTTTCTCTTCTTTGTTTATATTGTAATTTGCATGCTCCATTATCATAGGAGAATCATTATTCCCGCTTGACTTCTCAAGATAGAAACGTAAACGAGGAAGCCCCGGATGAAAACAAATCATGTCGTTAAGAGTAAAAGCAAATTTTAGTAAAGTTAAGCTCTACAAGACGCAACATAAAAAAAAGGCTATGTTCAGCCGAATGAAGGTTTACGATGTAGCCCTCGCCGAATTTATTCTTGATAGAGAAAGGAATTTTCAGAAAGTCCATTAGCCTTTTTTTTTTCCTTTGTGGTTTTAACAATTTTTGAATTAATATATACATATACTGTATAGGTTTGAAAGATAATTGTTTAATGGAGCTTGTGTTTGAAATTACAGTTAAATTCGGTCATTTTGACCTTCGCTTGTAATGACGATTCACTTATACCATTAAAACATTCAGCACCGATTTAATCATCTGTCCATTAGGGTATGGCATGTGTCGGTGAAAATAAAAGAGTTGCAGAGGTGGAATGTAATTTATTTGTACATGGAAAGTTTATTTCTCGTATTACTTTTGTAAAATATTGAGGTTTACCTACCGTAAAAAGGTAATTAAAATTAGTTGATCATGTTAATTATTAACATAGTGCTCTCCTTCTTTTATTTGAAGTTTATAGATACCCAATATCAATTAAGGCATTTAATAACAAGAAAAATGTACGATAAAAGTAAAATAAAATATACTTCAGCTACTGCCAGCAATTAAATACAAGAAATCTAAAATAATTTGGATATGGACTTGGGAAAACCGTTTGCCTACTTTACTGAACAAACTTTTCTCTGAGAAAGTTGATCTTTCAAGCTTTGCAATGATATGGAATAGCAAGCCTATTGGTATTAAGGCAGCAGAAAAACCTAAATTTTTTTTAAACAATAAAGCAAGCCATCATTCTAACAAAACATATAATTAGTGGTATCTATGGCAAGTAGTTCCAGGTGAAGATCTACCTCTCTGTCCTTCAACCAGTCAAATAATCAAACTGTACACTGGCCGGTTTTACCGATCTTGATTTGTCCTCTGCTATGCAGTGAGTAAGATAATAACCATTACGCTCTTCTGTCAAGACAATATGACTTTCCTCGATGTGCTTTCTAAAAGCTACGAGTGATCTCGTCATGCATAAGAATACTATAATTCTATCAAGAAAGTCAATACTCTGAATTTCCTGCTATGAACAAAAATAGCAGTGATGTTACATATTGCAACAATGGATTTCTCCTCTACTGCAGTTGTACTCCTGAGTACTTCATGCCATATTCTTTGGCACGAAGCACCTTCTTGCTATCACATATGATGGCCTTCTTTAACTAGATCTTCTAGAAAAAAGCATTTATCATACCAGTACTGACAGATAAGGACTCACCGAAATTGACTAAAGCAACAACTATAGTATTGCTATCAAGATAGTCTAGTTTAAGGGAGCTTCCTGTTTCTTCTGGTACTGAATTTCCTCACTGCCGATGGCTATTTCTTTATTAGAATATTTAATTTCAATATCATACCCAGGATCAACATCATCAAACACAACAGTTGTGAGTTCAGTGATAGGAGGGAGCTGCATGTTGCCTGCTTCTTTGCATTGTCACTCGAGATGTGATTGGCCAGTTGATTAGCATAAGTACTTCGTTTGCATTTTCGCCGTCTCTTGTGAATCCAGGTTGAACTCTAGCGTCGAGGTTACAAACATTAAAGCTAAAAAGGTTTATTTTAAAATAGTAGATGAATACAAAAAATTTTTTAAGAAATTATACTGTGCATTTATACAGCACATCCTAGATAAAGAAAGCCTAACAACTCTCACGTCACCGAGCTTTGACGTCAGCATTAGGCCTACAGTTAAAAGTTTAATTTTCAAAAGATAAAACTATAAACAGTTTCTGGTGAATTTACACATGAATATCAATATTTTAATAATTTGAGATAAAAAATATGATTTTATGACAAATTATTAACCATGAATAATTAGATAATATGATAAGGAAATAGATCGGAATGAATAATTTTGTATGAGAAAGGTATTTTAATTTAAATTTTTTATTTAAGATATTTTCTAATATTTGTAGCATTCACCAGAAATTTTAAATAGTTTTACTTTGCGAAAATAAAACTGTGATGACGTCGTCACTTGAAGGCCTAGTGATGATGTCAAAGTTTCAGTTGTTAGGCTTTCTATACGTGGGAGGTGTTGACTTAAAAAAAATCCAGAATTTTAAATATCGTATTTTACTTAAGTTAAAAGATTTTTTTCTAGCAACAATAGTACATTAACAGCATCCAATTGAAATATTGTACACACTATGATAATTGACAGGCACTATGTGTTCCACAGAGCTGCTTTATATAATACGTGTCAGCACCATCTATTGGTATCTTATGAAGTTATTTTTAAATAAGCAATTCATTATTTTTCAGATTCATTCTTGCAAACAGCTATGTGCTCCTTTTAAATAATTTTAACGAGCTTTTCACGTACGAGCTATTTTGAAAATACACTATATTTTCAAGTAATAGTACAAGAAATGATAATTATGATTTATGTACTTGTTTATAGAGTGTAACAAATAAATACGGTGCAGGTTATTATCACATATCTGACTTACAAACTTCGCATTCTTAACGGACCCTGAAAACAAAAAGCACTTATATCTACACCAGGAATTCCATAAGCAACTTGATAATAAAACAACGAATTTCATAATAAAATCATTGCACCCTGCATTATAAATATCGAATCTCGCGTTACGCACTCTTTTAAGCGGTAAAAATAACTTGTTATCTAAAGTATTTATGGCTCATAAAACAAATATTTCTCTACAGTAATTTGGAGCGAGTAAATAAGGAAGAAGTCGGTAACCGTAACTATAACAAAAAAGTATAAACTCTAAAGTTAGGACAGAAATCCTAGGTTCTCATAAAACATCTCTCTAAGAAGAATATATATATATATCTGTATCGATAGCAGATAAATCTTTATAGCACAGCTATAAAATTATTTGTAACATAAATCTCATCATAAAGATAACTGTAACCGTTCGCCGCTGAGCTATCTTTCTCAAAACAATTGCGTTTGGATTTAATATATGGAATAAATGTGGGTTCAGGACATTTTATAGGTTGATTTCAAGTTTAGTGGAGTGTGGGAACCAGTGACTGGATATTACACACTGCGATAAAATAAGCTTTAAGGTTTTTACGTATGTTAAGCTTGATGAAAGATTGGTAGTGAAAAGTATTATTAGAAGTTTGCGATATTCTTATTTATAATAGGTTATAGACTAAGCCGGCTAGTAAATGAACACTTCAGCACATTTTTTTTTTTTTTTTGTGTATCTTTTGTACTTATTTATTTGTTATTTTCATGGTTCTTAGATAAAATTCAAGAACTAGATCAACACAAAATAAATAAACTGAAAATCAAATATTCGCCGAATACTTAATCGGTGGTTTTGTAAACAACGCTGTATCTACTACAGGCATAATTTACTAAAAACTGGTTCATTACAATAACATTCGAATAAGCTAACAATGAATCATATCGTTTATCTAGTCCATGAGAAACTAAGGCAAGTAAAATAAATAAAAATTTTGTGTAAAAAACACGCGCATAAAATTATACTTATAAGGTACTTAAGAAGGTACGATCGTCTCGACCGAAAATTTATTCAGTCTTCATCAGTTGTAACCCTTCGTCTCATTAATGGGGAACTGAAGAGATAAACACAAGCAAGCATGTTGCCACTTGAAAAAAAGAAAACAAGAAACCGCGGAGATTAAAGGAAGGTAGAAAAAAGGAGGTGGGTTAAAATTAGAAGTAGAAAAAAATGAAATATGGACATACGAAAATGCATAAATAAATAAATAAAAAGCAAAAAAGAACACACAAACACACGCACAAAAAAAAATAGAAAACAGAACAAACAAATTAACAAAAAACAAAAACAACATAAAAACACAAATAATAGGATAATTATTTTTTTAAACATACAGGACAACACTTTAAAAAAAAATTAAAGCCACATGTTTGCAAAAATCACTGAATTTCACATTCTTTGAAAATGAAGTTTTGCCTCCGGAGCTTAGAAATTCACTTTTGACCATATTTATAGTCGTTAATTTACAGTTTACTTATTACACAGATAAAAAATGTATTTTATGCATATAATTATAAATTTATATTCATGCATTCAATGCATATAAATATGGTCGAAAAGGAATAAGCTAAGCAGACGTTGCAAAGATCGGAGCCTGATGTTTAAAAACTTCAATGATTGTAACAAACGTTTCTTTTGAACAGGACAAACGATGTAGTTCATTCTTAGCTTATTCTAAACATATTGGAATGGGTCAATTTTTTTAAACAAATTTGGATTATTGTAGCAAATGTTACTGTAGCACTGTTTCAGACCTTGTAACTGGTCATTAAACTCATATATTGTAAAACAGTTGATATTACTTTATAGGATTTTTTCCGTTCTTTCTTAATATGTCTTCTTTTGTGTGTAGATTATTTAGTACATTAAAGAATGAGCGATTTTTAGGGATTCAGATTTTTTCCATTCTATCCACAATAACTTTAATACGATTAGTGATCGTATAGGGTTCCTAAGTTGATTTATGCTCTTCATAAGCTTAGCTGTTATTATTCAACGAAAGCATGAAGTGAAAAATGAATTAATATCGCAAAGTTCTGCCAAATATGTTAGGATTTTCTTTTTCACTCATATATACAGGGTGATTTCTTATTGTACTGACAAACTCAATAAGGAATCACCCTGTAAGCATAAGTGAAAAAGAAAATCCTGACATATGATGGCAAAGCTTTGGGATGTCAATTTCTTTTTCACTTCCTGCTTTTGTTTTTAATAATTTAACTTTACGCTTACTATCTAACACCTCGAATTCTGACTCGTACCTCAATTCAGAAAATTTACCTAATTATGGCTCATATCTGAATAAAAGCACATCTATTAGGGCACTCATATCATAAGGTACAACCGTACATCATGAAATCAAATCCTTCACAGAATGAATTACACGCATTAAAAAAGCTCTTTTTTCTACCCAAAATACACTGTGTTAGCTGAAAGAAAATATATGCTAACACAAATTGACAACTCAATAAATCCAAATTTATGCATTGCATAAAACTCTTAGAGCAACCTTTATTTTTTTGCTTTGGTCGTAAACAATAAATTTTTCCCTCATTTGTTAGTTCGTTCGAGTCTTGATTTTTATCGCGAGGAGAAAAAAAAAGAGGCACCCCTTAACTTGCGATATTATAAATAAATTACGGCCTTCTCTACGAAAAAAAACATATAAATTTAACGCCAAGGCACTTTACATTAACGTAATGAATTTCCGATGAAAATATAAATCTCTTTAATGCGTATTTTCAGCATGTGGCAACGTGGCTGCAAAAATTGATAACCGGAAAGTTGAGGGAGTGAGGGGATTACCGTTTTTTCCCCTTCCTCCTTGGTTTTTATTATTTTTTTCCCCTCTCATTGATGGCTTCAGATCAGGCCCCTGCCTATCCCAAATGATCTATCATATCCATCTTTTTCACCTGATCTACAATCCGATAAGGGATTGGGTACAAATTATGTTTGAGATGTCTGCAAATTATTAATGATCAGTCGTAAAGAAGCGTGGCTCTTGGAAAATAGTTATTTTTCAGCACTTAAATGAATTTGTGAAAATTTAGAGGGAAATGGGACTTTTTAACCCTTTGAGGCGCAACCCTTTACCAATGCTGAAAAAAAGGGCAGCCGTTGCATATCGCTCGACTTGGCTACCAGCAAGATGGCGGGCGATCGAAACGTTCATCCCGTGCCACAGATCTAGAGATCCTTTTTTGATGACAGCTGGCTGTGCCGCACAGCCAGCTGTCGTCAAAATAGGATCTCTAGATCTGTGGCACGCGATGAACGTTTCGATCGCCCGCCATCTTGCTGGTAGTTAAGTCGAACGATGGCAACTGCTGCCCTTTTTTCAGCATTGGGCAATCTATCCAGCTGTTCTCGCATTCTCCCATTTTTCAGCAGATGTCAGCGCTGTTCAAAATAATCGTGACCATTTTTTTACGGGAAACGACGTGCTGAAAAAGTAAAGGATTCTCGTGGAGCTATGTCACCCGCAACTATTTTTATAGGAATCAAATGTATTCTTCGTGACTGGCTACAGTCAAAACGTCAGATTTTGGTGTTCCGAGAGCGGGAACACTGCGCGTTAAAGGGTTAAGGAGAAATTTTTTTGAACAGAAAGAAGACGATGAAGACTTTAGACGTTTTCAGCAGAAGAAAGCGTCTCTGTGAATAAAGCCGAATCGCAAACATTAAGCGTTGCAATCACGAGGTTGCTAAAAGGACAAATTCTAAGTAATAGGAATAAGCCATAAACAAGAATAATAGCAAATGTTTAAGGTGAAATTAATAAAAAAATTTCTAAAATTACTTGCGTAAATAAGATACTTATAAGTATGATCATTTCGAGAAGTTTTGATCGTTCCTTTTTACGAAATATCTACCCTTTTTCATTTGCAAAATTCCAAAGGTTAGAACGGTTGAGTTCAAACGTTTGCGCCTGTGTGGACGGTTGATTTTTTCCGCAGTTAGACAAGTGTGGAACTTTGGTACCACGCAAAACGATCCGTTTGCGAGCTGAATAACCCGCCATTGGAACCCAGCGTACGGGAATGGGTATCATGCACGCTTATATGAAATTCCGATTATTTTTATTTTTTTAAAAAGGTAACTCGCATGCGAATGACTGCAAATTAAAGCGACATCTGGTGATGATACTTAGAACTGTTTTTTCACCTCAGGTACAAGTTCCTTTGTCCTTATTAACTCTTTATATCTCAACTTAATTTTATTTTTTTTTCAGCGATGTGCAGCAAGAGATTATAAACATACTGAAAGTTTTTACTTTCTAGTTTTGTAATTTGCTTAAAATGTATTGACCGAAATGTTTTTGTTGTAGTGGAGATTATTTTTATTCTTGTATTACTTGAAAATATATTCTGTAGTATTCCAAAGTTTAAAAAATCATAAGTATTCTTGTAGGTATTATAAGTATCTAGTAAGTATTCTTTTTTCAGTAAGTCAATTTCCCAACAAAAAAGCACTGTGAATGCTGCAGTAACCAATATTACGACTGCTGAAGGATAAAAAACAGTTCTTTGTTTCATTATTTATTAAATATCACAAACATTTCAGATTTTTTTAAACAATTATTTTAGGCTCACGTTATTCTAGAAAAAAAGCAATTCAAACATTTTTTTATTACTCTATGATTATTTTATACAGCTTTAATTGTTATGTTGCGGATCTGCAGCACGGTAATAGAAAGATTTAAGTTGTTCAAAAATTTTGCAGTTTGCTGCAGACAGTTTTAAAATAGGACTTTTCAAGTACGAACATCCTGTATTTAGATACACAAATTTCAACCGAATGGTTTGAGTATGAATGCAAATATTTTTAAGAAAATGTATGTAAAAAAAAATCACCCCATAAAATATTAAAATCTAACCGATTTTTAGCGACTTCATGACAGTTTAAAAATTTATAAGAAAGCGTTCCTGTTACACAAATCAGTGTGAAATTTCTGCACACGTGTAGAATACATGTAAAGAATACGATCGCACACTCCTTATGTCTATACTGCACATTCTATAATTCTCACGATTCAAGACATACCTTTATTTCAATCAACGAAATTTGAAGATCCACCCCCGAAGCACCTTCATTTCAAAACGAAATGTTCTATCATACGAAACATCTCTAATCAATACCGTTTGAAATTAGCTTTTCCTGCCATAAATAAAAGAGAAGACCACTGAAGAATTTTAATGTGTTTTATTTTTTTTCTACTGGAAATTACGCACCAGCTTATTGGAGCATTCGCATTGAATTCCCAGATTTAAATGGGAGGAATTCTTCGTATTTGAGACTGTGGCGTATCTTAAAGTAGGAGCTAAATGTTGACATTTTTTTTTCAAATGAGAATACTATTTTATTTATAGATATTTCTTTTTTGAATTTATTTATTTATATTTTTTTATTATTGATTTATTTATTTATTGTTACTTATAGAAAGTAGCGGGAGTATTTAAATGTAACGAAATTGATATTCCAAATTACGCTAAGTTTTCTTTTATTAACCCTTTCCACTCGTATTGAATATGCAAGGCGTCCTAAAAAAGTGGTGACAGGCTTCAATTCTTTATCTATTAGAGAAAAGTGGCCAATGTAAATTGAAAAAAAAATTCAAATTAAGGTCGTAAATAAGACACCGTTAAGAAAAAATTCCTCTCATTCATTTACAAAAAGTTCCGCTTTTTAAATTTGTATACGACCCCCATACAAAAACAATACCCAATTAGTAAAATGTGCCCCATACACTGATGAGGTGATGTATCAAATTTTAACCTTTCATCATACAACGTCTCATAGACAGCTTTAAAGAAAGATGATCGTGGGCTATACATAAACTTGAATGTAGACGTTTATTGCTAGCGTGGTAAAAAAAAAAAAAAGATTTTCTTTCGTAATTTCTGTACGATCCCTGAAAATGTGATCATTCGACTTGATTGTTTCCTATCGGAAGCCATTAAAAAGTGGTTTAAGTCAGCGTTATATTTATCCTCATATCTCTGACACTTTTAAAGATATAATTCTCAGATTCTGCACGTCACCTTATTGGGGTATGGGGCACATTTTACTGACTGGGGATTTTTTTGTACGGGGATCGTATGCAAATTAAAAAGTGTAGTATTTTTTTAATTAAACGAGAGGAGTTTTTTCTTGCGCAATCTTTTTTGCGACCTTATTTTGAACATTTTTTTAAAATTCGCATTACTCACTTATCTCTAACAGATGAAGAGTTGAAGTCCGTTACCACTTTTCTTGGGATATTCTGTATATGTATACATAGCTGTCATGCTGGTCGGAATTAATTTTCTTTGAACGAACAATAATACACAACATGCAAAATGACGAAGAAAAACAAAATGTATGCTAGTTTCGTTACCTCTGCTTTATAGAATTGCCTCCCCAGATTGCATGGTGGTTAGTTCACCATTCTCTACGATCATTGGACCAGGTTCGAGTACCCGCTTGGGTTATTAAATTACCTGCTCTTCCATAGAGGCACCTTAAATTAAAAAATATTTATGAAGTCAATTTTTTTGTCGTATGAAATACTAATAAGTGCATTCTTCGATTTCTTTAATTGCAGTCATGTGAAAGACCATGTATTCGTAGTTATTCATTTGCTAAAAGCAATTCCTCAACTCAAACTGCACGTGTCCAATGCTCATGCGATGGCGACTGAAGATTTTTCTACAGAATGTATTTCGTGAATCGGTCTACCTATTGGGTACCCCTCCCCCCCCATAATAAAGTGATCAACACTTCCGGCATTTGTAGTGGCATGTTCATGGACAGCAAGTACAGGCTACTCGAAAAAAAATTATAATAATGGAAGCACAGTATTAATTCGTAAACAGTTTCCATAGCACTTTATGTTCTTTTATAGGAAGTGCTAACTGATATATCACAGAGTAGAGATTAATATAAAATTAATATAATAAGATCAATACAGTTCTTTGCTTTGGTGGCTGAGAGCAAAACAAATATATGACTGAAACTGTAAAGATTCTTTTCAGTAGACATACCACCGTAAAGGATTAAATAAGTTCTGAAAGTTTTAACCTCAGATATGTAGACTTCCATAGCACTTTATGTTCTTTTATAGGAAGTGCTAACTGATATGTCACAGACTAGATATTAATATAAAATTAATATAATAAGATCAATACGGTTCTTTGCTGTGGTGGCTGAGAGCAAAACAAATATATGACTGAAACTGTAAAGATTCTTTTCAGTAGACATACCACCGTAAAGGATTAAATAAGTTCTGAAAGTTTTAACCTCAGATATGTAGACTTCCATAGCACTTTATGTCCTTTTATAGGAAGTGCTAACTGATATATCACAGACTAGATATTAATATAAAATTAATATAATAAGATCAATACAGTTCTTTGCGGTGGTGGCTGAGAGCAAAACAAATATATGACTGGAACTGTAAATATTCTTTTCAGTAGACATACCACCGTAAAGGATTAAATAAGTTCTGAAAGTTTTAACCTCAGATATATAGACTCGCATCTCACAAGTGCATAATTTTAGGAA
Organism: Cheiracanthium punctorium; assembly: GCA_038373885.1. Lineage (NCBI taxonomy): Eukaryota > Metazoa > Arthropoda > Arachnida > Araneae > Cheiracanthiidae > Cheiracanthium > Cheiracanthium punctorium. The sequence goes on along the minus strand of JAWZYV010008076.1, from coordinate 230,477 downwards.
CAAAATTTGAATATATTTCGAAATTTCCTTTGTTTTATTAATCTAAAATACTTTAGCGTACTTACAAAACATCACTTTAAAATTACATTTATTAAATGTCTAGCAGAAAATAGCCGATTTCAAATGAATGTAGCAATAAATAAATGGCTTCAACTATTTAATTGGAAAGAATATATCAATAAGATTTAAACTGTAAAAGGAAGTTCAACATTTGCTTACATATTTTATAAATTTTCTATGTGGTTGCCCTTAGTAATACGTACAACATCTAAGTGCAAATCTACTTCGCACGAAATACATTCTCAAGCATTTATTCAGTTGCCATCTCAAGAGCATTAGACATTCGCATTTTGAGTTGAGGAATTGCTTTTAGCAAATGAAGTACTACGAATACATGGTCTTTCACAAGACTGCAGTTAAAAAAGCAAAGAATGCACTTACTATTTCATCGGCGAAGAAAATTGACTTCATAAAGAGTTTTAATGTAATTTTAAATCGACGTTCAAGGAACGATTTTCATAAAATAATAACCACAAATACTGAAAATTTCATAAATGCGCAATTTCTCAGAAGTATCGAAACTTAGCACGGTGAAACATTTAGCATTAGATCAGAAACATTAACAATAAAATATTTTTTCCGTCATCCTAGGGGGGGCAAAAATCTGTTGCAATGAAACGAGGAAAAAATTGTCATCATTCACGTATTTAAGAATTTTTTGAGCCAAGCATATATCCTGATAATGCTTTAAAAATAGCGGTTAATAAATTCAATTCTAAGAAACTGGATTTGGAATTGAAATAACTTATTTCTACTCCTGAACTGGCAACGACAGTTTTAAATCTCAATTTAAGGGTTTGGAAGAAAATAAAATGCTCAAAAGCCTTTGGAATAACGCCAAATACGAGAAAAAAAATGATTACTAAAACCTTAAAATACAATTTATGGTGTATTTTATTTTAAAAATGGCAGTAAAAATTTGACTTGTGTCCATTTGTTTCACGAGCCTTTAAATTCTCCCTATTCGGTTAAGCTTTTACTGATGCAGAAATTGTGGTAATATTTTTAAAAAACGAAGTAGGGTGCAATTTGTCTTTATTAAGTCTATTTAATTTTGTTTCCGTATTAATTTTATTATTAGCTCTAAAATGACATATACGTAATTTAAAAATTCATCTTGGCTATACAGGGTGTCATATAACTACTGGTACAAAATGTAATACGAGATAAGGCACACATAAGAAATCAGAAACGCACAACAATGTGGAGTCAAATATGTAGTTTTCACTTACTTGTTAAAAATCACTCTAGGAAAAGAGTTTAAATATTCGTCTAATTTCTTAATCATAGTTTCATAGACAATGGGCCTGTCTTCAAAAATTTCACACATGAAATGAAATAGAGTTCTTAAACAATCAATTTTACTCATGTGTTTTTTGTGAAGATGCATTAGCTATGGGAGAACAATGGTCGAAATTTTTACTATTATTTCAGCACTTGTTTTAAATGATTATCAACAGCTACATGAAGACGATGTTGTGATCCCTCAAGATTCTTATTCCTTATTATGTGCCCTACCTCCTTTAAAATTTTGTACCAACAGTTATTGAAGACCCTGTATATAAATATAAAAGGGCAATAGTATATAGTTATCGAAGCCTAATGGTGTAACGGTTAGTGCTGTGTGCTTCTGTGCCACAGATCCCAGATGCGATTCCCGGACAGAGCAAAGCTGAATTAGCCTCCCATCACAGATTCCAGAGTTGTTCGATAAAATGAGAACCAAGGCTGTTTAGGGACTAATCACTGGAGGCTTTTCGTGAGGGGGACCAACTGGCCTAGGCACATGCTCCCGCACCCCAGAGCCATAGTCATGAAGTCATGTTCGGGCAGCTCAGGCACTGACCCAGCGTGAGTGGTTGCGCCACTTTTTAGTTGAAGATAATGCTTATTTATCTATGAGTAATTGAATAAAAAGGCTTTTCCACTTCTTTGGAATTAAAAAAATTCCGTTATCTTAAAGTGTACACTAATCCACGGAACGTGCTAATTAACCGTATGATCATTTTGACTAATCAGCCTGATTCAAATTCTAATCCCTTTTAATCGAATAAACAACTCGGCTAATTCTAATCTTTGATTCATTTTCAAAGTTTCAAAAATAAACAAGCTTTTCTCAGAATATTTAGTGATTTCAGAACTGACCACTTAGGTTATAAATCTTTACCAGTAACCATTTTATTTAATTTACCCCTTAAAGTAACAAGTATCCTAACAGCTACTTGTTTACAAGAAACTGCTAATCAATTTCAAGAATAAACAAAGCTTGTAGCTGAACATTTTCAGTAAAATGCTATTTCTAAATTTTTGGGATCGCGCTGCAATCTTGTGAAAAACAAAATTAGGTTCTTTTAACCCTTTGAGGCGCAACCCTTTCCCAATGCTGAAAAAAGGGCAGCCGTTGCCATCGCTCGACTTAACTACCAGCAAGATGGCGGACGATCGAAACGTTCATCGCGTGCCACAGATCTAGAGACCCTTTTTTGACGACAGATGGCTGTGCGGCACAGCCATCTGTCGTCAAAAAAGGGTCTCTAGATCTGTGGCACGCGATGAACGTGTCGAGCGATGGCAACGGCTGCTCTTTTTTCAGCATTGGGCAATCTATCCAGCTGTTCTCGCATTCTTCCCTTTTTCAGCAGATGTCAGTGTTGTTAAAAATAATCGTGACAATTTTTTGACGGGAAATGACGTGCTAAAAAGGTAAAGGATTCTCGTGGAGCTATGTCACCCGCAACTATTTTTATAGAAATCAAATCTATTCTTCGTGACTGGCAACATTCAAAACGTCAGAGTTTAGTGTTCCCAGAGCGGGAACACTGCCCGTTAAAGGGTTAAAGAACTGTCTGCTTCTCAAAGGTGGAACTGCCAAAAAGATCGTGATTGTAATCTGATAAGAGATCATTCGTTGAGATGGATACTTAACGGAATTTCTCCTTCACGCGAGCTGTCTTTTGTGAAGCTGTCTATTACTAATTTCAATCTTTAAGATATTATTTCTTTTCCAGGAGGGGGCATCTCACAAAATGGGTCGTTTTGAGGTACATGCATCCTTCCTGGAGTTTCTCGCCACAATTTGAATCTTAATGAGACGGGCAAACTTTCGAATATTCACACCGGGATATTTCGGCAACTGAAAGCAACAGCCAAGGGGACTTTGGAAACCATGGATTTAGAGTGCATGTGCACCGCATGTACACGGTGATCTTCAATGGTGAGTCGGAATAGAACCTGCAGCATTCTTGTAACCAGACCAACCTATAACCAGTAAAATACTGGCTCATTTTTCTTATCGTTTTTACAATTTTAAGAAAAGATAGCAACAAAGAGAAATTAAAAAAATCTTAAGAAGTGGAGAAACAGGAAAAGCTCTGTGGGTCTTCCAAATACTTCTATTTTCATAAAACTTAAAAATACCCAAAGATCTTCGTAAGTAAAAGCGGACAGCTCTTACCTTTTGAAACAGCAATATGTTTCAGCCTCAGAAAAAAATTAACAGGGACACACAAAAACGTATAAACAGAAATCGAACTGAAGCTGTGCATTCCATAACAGCACAAAGTCAACTTTTCTGCTCTATATTCGTTTGTAGTCTTCTAGTTCAGTCTCATGAAATACATCAGATGTATCTCTTTTCAGATCTAATGTCGTCCATACTCAAGAGATACCTCAAGGGTTAACAAACCAGGTGCTGCTTCTCTCATCTGTAATTGGTTTAAAATTACGAGACCACTCATAGGGGGCAGTGCTGTCCAGCCCCATAATGAAACAACGAACAATTGCGACAATCTCAGCGGTCAAGCCCATAGTCGGCATCTAATCCTGACATTAGGGAGAAGAAAAAACATAAAGACAGAAAGTCAAAAATCCTGCACAACTGCCAAACTTTTATCTTGAATTACAGTATTGCCTCACACAGATAAAAGAAATCAAACTTAAAAGCTTTTCAGAGAAGTAAAAAATAAAGATTTCATACACCAGGCACAAATTTGTTCTTTTTAATTCCATTAACTTTACTCTCTGCACAGAAAAACTCATAATAGCATTAGCATCCGTAATTCTATCAAAACACTTAACATTGAGAGCACGTAAATGGATATTCACATTTTAACTTACAATAAGATACATTCTAGGTGCATTATTCCCGTTGTACTTTATTCCTTTATACCGTTCAAGTTTTATAAATTACCCGCATTGCTAATGCAAAATAAATGAAATGTTTATTCATTTAGTTGCTCAGCGAGAAATCACTGCATTAGTTCTTTTTTCTCGTTAAATTAACATTTCGCTAAAGGAAAAAGTTTCAAAATAGCAAAAAGAAAGTCCTGAGTATGTTTTTGCTTTCAAATGTATTAAAGTCAATGGAATTTGTTTCTTGAATTTTTAAAACCACATTGTAAAATCATTCATTATTTTTTTAAATATGTATTTTGGCATTGATTATTTATTTATTTTACCGATGATTCTTCTTGCAAAGTTGATAAAAAGAGGACATAAGCCAACCGTCATGTACACCTTATATCACCGTGTTTCGGTTGCTAATGTCGGGTGTTTAAGAAATAACGCATTACATTCTAACAAAAACAACAACATTTAATTATTAAGTGAGAAATTAGAACATTAGGAACCAAAAGAATACAGTCTGATGCGCGTACGGCAGCGGTTAGGGAAAATCCATACACACACTGGCGATGTCGAAGTGCACTGAGTGAGCTTCAGTCCAGTCCGGGAAAACCGGTTCAATCCCGCTCTGGTCAGTTAGAGGTTACAGTGCGGGGACGGATAAAGGCATGGAGTTTGTCAGGAGAGTACGCGCCGCCGCTATATATACTGCATTACAACATTACAAGCTGCAATGTTGTTTTCCCGCATTCATGTATGTTGCGGAAAGTAGAGTAGCACAGGCATTATTTTCAGTAACATGAATATGTGACCCTTTGACCTTGGCTACAAACTTGGCAACAAATTTGATGATTTTGGCGACAAAAAGAAAGTTCTCGGAAATAGTGGAATTTTGGCACTATTTCAATTAGGAAAGGAAGTAACTAAAAAAAATCTAGAAATATAATGTCACATACTATCTGACGTCCCATACGGCTTGAAAATCTATAAAAAAGAGTCTCTTATCGAGTTTAGTGTGATAGACTGCGAATACTGAAAGCAGAGAGATACATCGCGATTTGAATTACTGCTGTGTTAGTTAATGATTTGGTGTTGCTTGTAAATTATGTAATTTGTGAAAAACTAGTGCTTTGTCAAATAAAGCACTGCATTCGCTTTCCGGGCCTGTTGGACTATTTTAACATACACCCACTACCAAATTTTAAACTGTATAAATTTAATTTTAATTCAAATTAATGTTCAGTTCGATTTCTTTCGTTTAAATTTTAATCAAACGAGCCGCCCCAATGTAATACAGTTCTTTATACTTAGTACATTGTTTTTCAAATCAGTCGACTAATTTCTAAGAAAATCATGTCTCTTTGTTCTAACAGTATTTGTCATTGAATGTATTTAATCGCATGGATTTAAATCTGGTGAGTAAGATGGCCAAATGATACCCCTGTCGGATACATTCCAGTAATCTAAATCAATAACGCGGTTGTCAAAGTATCAAACAATGCTGCATCACCCTCTGTTGGTCACATTTCGTATTAACATAACATATGAAGAAAAAATCGCACATGCCTTTCCTGCAAGAATTTTTTTAATACTCTATTTGCTTGCTTTTACTCATATTAATTTAAAAAAAGCAGATACTCCTTCTTTAGACGCACTGTACTTAAAATTATTACTGCACATTATGTACCAGGAACTAAAAACCTGAGGACTTACCAGTTACTTAAAATTTGCAACTTTCTATTTCTTTCACAAAAATATGCCATATTTTTCTTTGTCCCTTTAAATTAATTAATTCAGTGCCTGAGTGTGAGATGTGTATTCCTAATTCACATTTTTGTAAACATTTCAAAATTATTTTCATACTTTTACACAAAGTTCTTCTTAACTAATTGATGAAAATACCTTCAAGTGAATTTGAAGTGTTTTCACCTGACAGCACATAAATAATTTTTTTTAATAGCATAGCACTGTTTGCAACTTTTTGCCTAATTAAGTTAGAAAAAGACATACCTTTAAAAAAGTGTCAGAATCTCATAATTTAAAAATTAAGTAATCTTACAGTTTAAGCTCTTTTTTTTTTTCTAGACTTTTCAAATGTTTCCAGCTTTGACGCCTGGGTATTTCTTACGCTGTTCCTGAAAAGTATTGTAGCACACAGTTTTTATATCTTCTCTTTAAGACTTGGAAGGTATTAAATTAGTCCTTTTATTTTGCTTTAAGAAAGAAAATTATTTTAGTTGAGCAAAATCCTCAAAATATTGTTTTCTGTGGATTCTATAATTCCCTTTAGGGATTTCTAGGAAATATTTGTTGTAAATTTAATTTAAGTAGTATATTAATCTAAATAAACTTAAATGTAAGCAATAAAAAATATTTTTTTAATTTTTTAATAATTTTTTATTGATATTATATATTTTTTATTATTTATGTCAGTTTAAATAATAAATATTAATTTTGTGAATCTACATGCATTACCAGCTCCTAACAAATAAGATAAACCACGACAGACGCACCGACTGTAAAACACTTTCAGACACAACTTTGGTACTGTGGGCCAGTGCTCTGAAAAGTTTTTATCTCCGCAGACAACACTCAAACTTTGACGTCATCACGAGGCCTACGACAGATGACGTTATCATATTTTTATCTCTCGGGTGCTATTTCTTTCAAGCACGTGATTTTTGTCTACGCGGCGGGCCGTGGTCACTTTCCCATTTGATTCCTGTTTTCTGCAGAGTCATTTGATATTGCTAACGGAAACATGGACTATCGCTTCAGATGATTTCCAAATACCAGGATTCACTTTGGTCGAACGGAATACAGTGGTTTCCAAAACAGAAAGCCATCTGGAGTTATGATTTTTATATAGGAAAACTTTATAGAAAGAATATGAAACACTTTTACCCGTGCCTACACGAGTCAGATCAATGGCGGTCAAATGGTCATTGCGTATATTCAAGATAAAGTGAGATTTGCAGTTACATACGCTAGTCCTCGAATTTCTTATGAAGATAAATTAGACGCTATATTCGAAACGTTGCTGAAGGAGGATGATTGTAAGACTGTTTTAGTAAGAGATTTGATTTTAACATAGAATGAAATTCTGATCAAGGATACGATTTCATAACTGAAATGGATACTTTAGATTTTCAATACGCGCTAATACAAAACATTTCACCACTGGGGCCAAACAACAATTGATGCAATTTTCAGCAATAAAATTATGCGAACAGGACCACTTACAGTTATCATTATCCTCTATATGGTAGAATTGATAGAATGGATTTTTTTTAAAAACTGCAATTCTAGCAGCCGAGTGCGTAAATAAAGAATTTCAGATTTTTTCTTGTCTTTTTTTCCTTTTCATTAAGTAAAACTATTTAAAGTTTCTGGTGAATGCTACTAATATTAGAAAATATCTTCAATTAAAATAAATTTCTCATACAATTTTATTCTTTATGATGTATTTCCTTATAATATTGTCAAACTAGTCAGGGTTAAAAATTGCCAATTGTCGAAAAATTAAATTTTTTATAGCAAATTAGTAAAATATTGTATTTATGAGTAAAATAGCAAGAAATTTTTTATAGCTTTATTTTGTGAAAATAAAACTTTTAAATGTAGGTCTTACGATGACGTCAAAACTTGGTGACGTAAAAGTTAGACTTTCTTTATCTAGGGGGTGTTGTCGCGAACCAGTCAACGTTTCATACTTTTACCACTGCGGGACCATTGTGGTTCTACCGGGCCTGCTTGTGCACTCCGATGCGTCATCCAAAGAGGCCTACGGATGCTCACTTAATGGTTCCATCTCTTAGAATACGTCATCTAACGGCCGAATCTAACCAATGAGGAAACGTCCGTAGGCCTCTCTCGGAGTGCACAAGCAGACCCGGTAGAATCACGATAGCCCCGACCGCTGCCAAGCAACACCTCCTAGACAAAGAAGGCTTGAGAACAGAAACATTTACGTCATTTTAAGTCTTCTAAGATGACGTCATCACAGTTTTACTTTCTCAAAGTAAAACTATTTAAAATTTCTGGTGAATGATACAAATTTTACAAGATATCTTAAGTTGAAAATAAAAATTAAAATACCTTTCTGATAAAGAATAATTTATTATGGTCTATTTCTATATCTTATTATATATTTAGTGATGGTTCAATTTCCTATTTGTCGTAAAATAAAACTTTCTATCTTAAATCATTAAAATGTTCCATACTGGAGTAAATTCACCACAAACTTTGAATAGTTTTACTTTGTGAAATTAAATGTGTGATGACGTCATTTTAGTGGACCTAGGGACGACGTAAAAGTTTCTGTTCTCAGGCATTGTATTTTTAGGTGGTGCTGTGCCAAGTGGGAGGAAAAGGGGCATTTATTGTTTATATTTTGTTTTGATTTAATAATTTTAATTCGACTGTGGTTAAACGTGCCTTCAAAAATAAATACACTTACACAAAAAAAAAAAATGAATATTAAGTGATTTAACATCTGAACTCACTACAATGCTAAATCAATGAGAGCCCTGAGCTTGTTTCTGCGCAACGAGTCGGTTACATCTGCGAGTAATAGTAGACTACGACACCCGAAGTGTGTTGCTTATGTTCGGTTTATTCCGTTGTTTTGTTTTGGTTGCTGTTTCTGCAGAAAATCCTGCTTCACGCAGATAGGTTGTCGGAAATAGCAATAGGGATTTAAGTGATTGCAATTTTAATTCATAATCTTGGAAAATGTTTTATAAACAACAAACTAATTTAAAATAATAACAGAATTTCTACTGTTACAAAAGTAGTACAAATTAGACGGCGTGGAGACCCAAGAGATATACACCATAGTATATAAAATGGAAATAATTTATTGTTCCTTGGGCGGCTCAGGTACCATTTCATTCACGGACCGGAGGTTGGGCATCACTTCTATAGGCGACCTTTAAGGATAACCTTAGAAAAGCTGCAAATCTCTATCAGTGTAATTTTTCCAGACGTAAAAGAAAAGGAAAAAAAAGCAAAAGAAAGGGAAAAGAAATTTAAATGACGAATATAGACCTAAAAGCGTTTATATACATAGTGTATAGTGCTGGAAACGAATTGGTTCCTCTTAAGTGCCTTAGCGCTAAATGTATTAAATTATTTTGAGTGCTCTTGTAGAGTATTACAATTGCTACGGTCAATATATTGGATGAACATCATTATTTTGTAATTTTTAATAACTGTTGTCAATTTTGTTTTGCTTGAGACGAATACTTCTAAAACACGCTTTAAAAATTACGTCCCTGACAGCGTATTTTTTCCCTGCAACTGTAATATATATATATATATATATATATATATATATATATATATATATATATATATATATATATATATATATATATTATATCGTCGTTGTCAAACTAATATTTGCCATGTGCACTTTTTAGAAATTTCGTCACTATTTTTTATTTTATTTTATTTTTAGACTAGAGAGACACATAAATTTCGTAGTTGAGCAATTAGAACAGAAAAGTACGGATAGACAGGCAAGCCGAAATCATAAACACTTTTCGACAAAAGTACTGAAATGTATATTTCAACATTTACATCTCGTTATCAGACATTTTCCTCTTGAAATTAGAGTTCTACTTTTTAACAAGAAAGAAATATGCCGAATTCTATCCTTTCAGAATTCTAACTTTCACGTACTGAATAGAATACTAACATGCACTTAATTCATTTACAAGAATATCAAATCAGAGCCCTAACGTATTTGATTTAAAACAATTCCACGCATTTCTTAAAAACTAATTCGAATTTGTCTGAATACTTTTGATAATAAATCAGAGAAAAATAGAGTGAAAATGCTTCGAACCTCATAATCTTAATTATGTTTTAGTGAAATATTTCCAATGTTTATTTCCTATTGCATATATTTTCAATCGTGGCAAGTTGCAATGATGCGTAAATTGCGTGCTGAACAAATTGCGATCGTTCTGTTTTTCATACAACCTGACATGATTGATAAAGATGACTTGATACACATCCTTCTGTTAGTGATGCATATGCATTACCTAGATTTATATTTTTATACAAAAGAGCTCAAGTGAATTTCTTGTTGTTTATGAAATTTAAGGAATGACGTATTTTTAATCATTATTACTTCCTTGTACGGAGTATAAGGAAGTAATGTGATCCCAAAAACGTGCAGGGGCCAAATTTCGACGAAAAAACCGATTTTGACTACCAATAAATTTAATTTTAAGAATTTTTTTGGTGCATCTCATCGTACGCTAGCGTGCAGCATCATATAAATGCGTCTGCAAGGCATTTTGACCAACGTCTATTTTGACTAGTTTTTCCATGCCGCCTGTATGTACCTATACGTACGTATGTAACTCGCATATCTCAAAAACTATTGGTCGTAGAACGTTGAAATTTTACATTTAGTATTGTTGTGACATCTAATTGTGCACCACTCCTTTTAGTACCAATCTACTGGATAGTTGATCTACAGGACAGCCTAAAAATTTGAAATACATTACGCTCTATGGGCCGAAATTCATCAAACTCGCATATCTCAAAAACTATTAGACGTAGAATCTCGAAACTTTATATTTAGGATTGCTGTAACATCTAGTTGTGCAACTCCCCTTTCGGTCCCATTTGACTGGCTAATTTATCTACAAGGTCGTCCAAAAGATCGAAATACATTACGCTTATGGGCCGAAATTCATTAAACCCGCATATCTCAAAAACTATTAAACGTCGGAATTTGAAACTTTATATTTAGGATTGCTGTAACATATAGCTGTGCCCCTCCCCTTTCGGTCCCATTCGACTGGATAGTTTATCTACAGGATCGCCCAAAAGATTTTAAATGCATTACGCTCTATGGGCAGAAATTCATTAAAGCGTATTTTAGAGGTATCAGGCTACTTCAAACGACTCAGAACTGATTTATGCTGTTAAGGGTTACAAAATAAATTTCTTTATCGAAAAAAGTGTCTTTATCATTTATAATTCTGCTACAGGAACACTCAAAAGATTTCCAATACATTACGGTCAATGGCAATTTTAGGTATACATTCATCCATTTCAAGCACAATACGGTCCTACCATACAGTTAGGTAATGCTCCGACCACGGTCACATGCCTCCCTTTTGGTGAAATATCGCCAAATTAAGTGTCCAAAGCAAATCTTTCAAATGGAACCAACTATTGCGATATTGATATATTTGGCTAGAAATTGCTGAACCTTACTATTACCGCAATATTTTGTATCTTTTAAACAAAATAAGTTTAGATGAAGTGGGCCGAAATGTCTTAATTATGTGTTGTAATATTTTCCAAGTGTTTAGTTCCCATGTCATCTATTGTCAATCCTGGCAATCTAGAACGATGCATTAATTGTGCCTACTGTTTGTAAAACCTTTCTGTTTTTCACAGAACAAGATATTATTAGTCAAGATTCTTATGTACCTGCAGAATTGACAGCAGCCAATGCCTAGCTACGATAATTTATATTTTTATACAACAATTTCTGGTTGTTTATGAAATTTAAGGAATGATGTATTTTTAATCATTATTTTTATTTAGGTGAGAATGCTTGTTTCTCTTTCTCTTTGGATCAAGTAACTGTATAATACATTGTAAATGATTTATTACCACAAAATCAATTTAAGGGAAAGATATGAAATCTAGAGATTAGAAGTTTAACTTAAAATCTTACCAAAAGATGGCGACCGGACATTTCGCTTTCAAATAGACGAGCGAGGATTAACCTTTTGTTACGAGTTGGTGAAAAAAGAATTGTGCGTGTGTTGTATTGAAAAGAAAATTGTAGATAGCGATAACTGTAACGGATTTTTAAAAAATATGACAGTTTTTGAGGGGTAAATGCTCCATTATAAATTTTAATGGATTTATTTATGTCAAATAATTTGATATAAATTTTTTCAGGATCTTAACAAAATCCCGTACGTTGTGTGGGATTTTTATGTGCCATTTATAATATGTACAATTTTTCGTGTTTAAAAATAGAATTATAAAAATTATATTGAAGAATCAATACTTTATTCCAAAGAAAAGATAAATCAAGCAAAACTCCTCGACTATAAAACACTTTGCTACACAAAAATCTTTTTGATTTTTGACTATGTTTGGTCGTAGAAATTTGGAGAAATTTTGGAGATAATCTTAAAAAAGCTGTACATCAGTGTTAATGTAATTTTGTGAGACTCTTAGAGAGAAAAAGAAAGAAAAACCTTCAAATATTATTTCTATCTTTTAAATTAAGAAAAGTGTCTTTATCATTTATAGTTCTGCTTTACGAACATTCAAACGATTTCCAATACATTACGTGTTAGACGTCTACTGTGCTATTATTCAAATGGACCAATGTTTCTAAACTGCCATAGGGGGTAATGTATTGGAACTCTTTTGAGTTTTCAAATTGAAGGACTATAAATCCAACAGACAATATTTTGGAGGGGGAATAATTTCGTAATTTTACATAAATATATATAATACACGTTTAAAAGTATGACTACTCACAGGCTGTCATATTTTCCCCTGGTGCTTCAGCAAAAGAACAATAAATTACGCATAAATTCAGTAAGGTACATATAACAGTACATGGAGATAATGCAAATAAATTTCACAGCAATGTGACCATTCATCACCTTCGAGACATAGCATGCCTGAGAACAGAAGTCTCCAGAATCACAGTTCACCAGACTGACTGATAGTTGGTTTTATGGGAGCACCTTACTCGTAGAGCTTATCTCCAGTATGTTTTAAAAGAGATGAAAATCCTGTATTAAAGGCCCAAACGTCCGGGCGAAAAATCAGTCCAGTCAGCGAAAAAACTGCCTGTAAGATGGAAAATAAACACAAGTATGTCAAGCCGAGCACAAACGGCAGGCTCAGGCCGAGCAGCGAAGCTGCGAGACCATTGATCGAAGAGATGAAGAAAGATGGAAACTGACCCGATCTCCCCCCGTGGAAAGCCACGGTCTTCATCGATCGGGTTGCTCAGTTGCGACCACGTGGTTCAAAAAATAAAAGCACGGCGATCCAAAAGCTGGAAGATGGAAAAGTATGACCCTCCGAATAAACGGGGAAAAAAGCCAAAAGGCAGTATGTGAAAAAGCCAAGAAAGGCAGTGGGAAAAGGGGGCCAAGAGGCAGAGTAAAAACCGAGAAATAGGGACAAAAGAATCTTACCAAAAAAGAAAGAAAAAGGTCCATTTCGACGGTAGATGTGCATGGCGAGAAGAGACGATTTCCGGAACAATAGTGTAGACGAACAACGATAGGAGCCCAACGTCGCCCTGGATAGGGTGCCACATCCGCAAAGTGATGAACCGCCGTCCGTCGATGCGTCCTGCCACGGCTTACGCCATCTGTCTGTGGCTCTTCTTTATCGGATACAAACCAACATCAGACGAAACACCACACCGCTGGTCGGCTGCCACCCGCAAGACCGACCATCGAAGTCTTGAAGTAGAGTATACGCTTAACAATTGTACTCTTGTAACATTTGTACCTTTGTAAGAATTTTTTTCTTGAAGTCTGAATTATGACTTTTCGCAAGAAACATGCCAACTCTATCCTTAATCAAACTTTTATGTACAGAATAGAGTTCAGTAAACACGCTCAGAAATTTTCTCTAGAATGAGACAGGACATAACTTAGTGTACTTGCTTTAAAACACTGATATGCAATTTTTAAGAACTACATTGAAGTTGTTTAGAGTAAAGATAATTGGATTAGAGAAAAATAGTACGAAAACTTTTCAAATGTAATAGTTTAAGTAATACATTTAAAAGTATTTCAAAGGGTTTATTTCCTTTAGCTTTCATTTTAAGCCGCCTCGGATGAGAATTTTCGGAAAACTGCTTGCAGAAACAAGTGTGTCCGCTCTGTTTCTATGTAACCTGATCTTACTTGTCAGGATCTCTTGATACATGGAATGACGAATACCTGAAGCACGATAGGGACAAATTTATTATCTGTAATACAAAATACCTCATATGTATTTCTGGTGTTATTTAAATTTTTATTAAATATGAGGTATTTTTAATTATTATGCTTTTAAATTACGTATCATGAAAGATATTTCAGTCTACTTTTAAAATACAGTAATAAGGGGCTTCTTACTTATTCTGAAAACATTAAATAAATCAACACTAATTATAAAGTTGCAAACTTGCACCTAATTTTCGGTGCGTTGTGAATAGGATCATTTGAGAAAAAAAATTATTCTTCTATCCAGAATTCTAGTTTTTTAATGGGTAAATATATGCCACCCAGGTGGTGTAGTGACATAAGAACCATTCTATCATGACTTGGGTGACGTGAAAGCTTGGTGACGTAGCAGACGTTAGGTCTTCTACATATAGGAGGTATCGGTGGCGACCCTATTTGGGGTCGCAGGACCTGCAGCTGGGGTCACCAAAAGCTATAGAAATATTGATCGTTCTTTAACTCTTAGTATCGTTAATGCATTTTCATCTTTAACAACTTTTTGGCTTTAACCACCATAAAATCTAACTGTAGATCAAATTTAAAGAATATTGAGGAAATTTTTCATCGTGCGGTGTCGGCCATTTTCTCAGGATTCGATGATATAATTTAAGATAATCAGGCACGTCTTTACCATTGATACCTAATACTTGAAAGTATGCGGTCAGAAGTAAATGGTTTCTGATTTTCCGGGATGGGACTATTCCGCGCGAAACTCATTATGGCGCGGTCTTCTCGGTGAAAATCTATATTTTTCATGCATGAACAAATAAATTGTGATGAATAGAAATTTGTGTAATTTAAAGTGCTTCAACTTCTCCCGCAAAGGGGCCAGCGTTAGCATATTTTCGAGGAGGCCCCTTGAGGCGATGGCCGGACCCACTGATGATTTTAGGGTCTCGCAAATGGGCCAGCGTTAGCATATTTACGAGAGGGCCCCCTGAAGCGATGGCCGGACCCACTGATGATTTTTTGGGTCTCGGAAAGGGGCCAGCATTAGCATATTTTCGAGGGGTCCCCCTGAAGCGATGGACGGACCCACTGATATATTTTTTGGGGGGGGGGGTCTCGCAAAGGGGCCGGCACTGATTATATTGTATTATACGGAATTAAAATAGTTTTAAAAAAACTTTATAATAAAGACAATCTTTATTTTTGTACATTATTTAAACTAACAACTTTTTAGATTTGATTTTGAGGAAAAGCACTATCTCATTCTTCCTACTGGTTAATTTCTTTTTAAAACCGATATAAAGATGTTTTAAAACGCTTCCACATAGGCGTAAAATCCTCGTAATTATATCCCTCTACTCTTTTAACGTAATATCTCTTACTCTAAAAAAGTTCAGAATGCAAATATGTGACGCCGAACTGGCCAGCGCCGAAACGACCGGAGCCGAAACGACCGCAGCCGAAACGGTCGCACCGAATAGTACCAAACCGCTGATTTTCACAGTAGTGACTTTTCAAGTGGCTACACTCAATGAACAGACTAAAGTTAATTTTTGAATTTACCCGAGTCAATGAACTTACTTGTATAATTACTTATTATATTTAATACTTATTATATTAAATACTTATTATATTTATAATTTTGTTACTTACTTAAATTTCTCACATTGTTCTATGTTTTAAAATAAAAAATTTACGATCGTGACCGAAAGCTGCAATAGTATATTACAGCACAAGTCAAGAAACTGATAGTTTCATTTTCGTGTGTGTTGGATTTGCGAAATGCTTATGGGGTCTCCACACCAAAAGGTTAAAGAAACCCTGCTGGACACAATGCGCCGAGATTTCACAGCTGCAACAAATTAATAGAAAAAAAAGCGGAATTTTATTTTCATAAAGTAAAACTATTTAAAATTTCCGATGAATTTACTTTCGCATAACAATATTTTAATGATTTAGCAACATTTTAATGATTTCAGACAGAAAATTTCATTCTACGACTGAGGGCAAGTTTTTAACTGTAACTGATTACGTTATGTAATAAGGAAATAGATCATAATAAATAGTTTTGTATAACAAAGATACTTCAATTTTTTATCTGAAGCTTAACAAATTTTCTAATATTTTTAGAATTGACCAGAAAATTTAAATAACTTTACTTTATGAAACTAAAACTGTGATGGCGTTCTGATTGGGAGGTTCAATGATAATCAAAGCTTCTGTTGTTAAGCTTTCTGTATGTAGGAGGTGTTGACTCTAACCAATGGTACGCCCGGTAGACAGAGGTTGATATTTCAGACATACAAAAAAGGTACTTATATGTTAAAGAATGACTTCACACAGACCTTTCTGTATTGGAATTCTTTTGAGTGCTACTGCAAAAACTGTAGGTGCTACATACACAACATTCATTAGGGTATAATTTGCGGTACATAGGAAAAACTTGCATAAATTTCGTAGTCATCTATCAGTAGGTAGTTGAGCACGAATGGAAGGACAGATATGCAAACCGAAATCATTAATACTTTAGAAGAAGTTTGAAAAATTAGACTTTAACATTTACACGTCATTATTTTTTTTTAAATCTGAATAGTAATTTTTCGCAAGGAAGAAACATGCTAACTCTATCCTTGCAGAATTTTGACTTTCACGTACTAGAGTTTTAGGAACACACGCTTAATAGAAATACCCTAACGTGAGTTCGTAATTATTTATTTTCCAAGGATTTCAGAGTCTTACGGTATTAACCCAGCAAACACACACAGGTTCTCTGAACGTTTATTAACGTTCAGAAAACGTCTTCTGAACGTTGATAGATTTTCAGAGAACCTGTGTGTGTTTGTTGAGAACTTTAAAACAGTTTCACGTATTTTTTGAAAAATACATCAAAGCTGCTTAGAATATATAAGGTAATTGGATTCCAGAAACATAGTAGGAAAAAGGGTCGATCCTCCTAAGATTAATAAAGCGTATACAGCTATCTCTAACAGTTTACTTCCCGTGGAGCTACTCTGTCGTGCACGTGCAACTTGACCTCATTGGTGAGGTATCCTTGATAACTTAACGTAAGTTTTAGAAGGACCGAACATCATTGACGGCTAGTTTATAGTCTAATGCAAAATAGCTCATTTCATCTTCTGGTTGTTTCTGAAATATGTGCTCTTTTGTTACTTTGTGGGATTACGGCCGATGAACTACACGTGAGCTCTGGACCAGGGGTGGGATGACCACCGTAGGATCTTTCTAAGGCAGTATCAGCTGAAGTGTTAAAATTCCGGTCTAATGCGTGGGGGTTGATTTAATGGTCTCGAGTTTTAGGAGGTTTCTTCAAGATTTAGAGTGAAGATGCGTTATAAACTTTTAAAAAGTCCTGCGACAAGGCATCCCACCATCCTTAGCCTACGCGTAATTTTGCCACAACAGACAAAAATAAGACAGCGATGGTTGAAAGGCAGCTTCTTCCTTTTTAATGAGGCCACATGGGATGATAGACGAATTAGCTCCTGGTCTTCAAATTTTGAACCAATTTCAGATAAGATAAGAAGAGTCTGCGCCACCGTGCCACGCCTTCGGGCATTTGTAAAACGCCGCCGCCGCTGGGTTCTACGTCGGCGCTCCAATTGTACGCATCAAGGTCATAATTTTAGACAAAAGTTCTAAAAATATTTTCAACAATAGGCGTTTTTTTCTTTCGGTATTTTCGTTTTTTCTTTTGGCAGAAATAAACGTAAAATTTAAAATGTTACGATTTTTAGTAGAGAAATTAATAGCTTACTTCTGCAATGCAAACTTTGCTTTCAATTAGTTATTTAAAGTTTTTGAAATCTCCTCACTATATACATGTACCACTGATATGTATATATGTACCCATACACCTATTTTCATTATGCTCTTCTTTTTTTTTAATTTCCCACGCCGCCGCGAATTTCTACGCGGCGCAGACCTCTAGGTAAGGGACCTTACATATGAATCGGTACCCCCAAAGAGGCTCCCCCGATCCTGGGCTGATACCCATGCTTAGCTCTTTGCGATAACACACAAATAAAACAAAAAGAAAAGCCCTCAGAATATTCAATAATGATACTACGAAATGAACACTAATTTATCTTCAAATTGTAAAAAACAAACAAACAAACAAACCACCACTGCCATGGCCGCCAACTTTTATCGGATGTCTGTCTATTACGAATTTCTATATCCTATCCAAAGTAAACTAATGTTGAAACTGAAAATGAAACTCTTTAAAAATTGTGGTGGCCAAAAACGGTTGATACAAAACTCAACTTACTGTTAACAATTTATTTCGTGCATAACGGATACGATACTCTACATCGTTATTCCGTTTCTCCCACTTACCGGGAATGAGAAGGGATGGTGTTCACCGAACTCAGTCAGTACTTTAGTACATGTAGGATTCAATTTTACATAACTCATACAATGCAATTACAGTAGAATCTCGATTAACCAGGATCGGATTATCCGGGCTGCAACTTATCGGAGACGGTCCCAATTTATTATGTTGATGATGCATGGAAATGAGTGTAAAGTTCCACGGTTAAAAAATCATTCACGAGAATTTTATCGAACGAAGAAAATCAAATTCCTTCAGAAGAGGATTTAATTCATTTCTATTCGCGAGAGTTACTGGCCAAAGTAACATTAAGTATTGCATTTTGCTCACCATTTCCCTGCATTTTTAAATTTATACCAGTTAAGATTTTTTTTTAATTTAAATTGTGAATTTTTACAGGCATGAAATACATGCCAACTCCATCCTTTGAAAATTCTAAATTTCACGCACTGGAGAGAGTTTAGAAAACCCGTCTAGAAAAATTCCCTAACATGAGATCGTTGTTAACCAGCACCTCCTATATATACAATGCCTGAGAACAGAACCTTCTACATGTAAAAACTAACGACTGAAGCTTGCACTTCACCAAAAGGCGTTCCCGTACGAATATCAATACAGTTTTATTTACATAAAGTAAAACTATATAAATTTTCTGGTGAATGCTACAAATATTAGAATTTCACTCTTAGTTTATAACGCGTGATTAATATTCGCGTAGTTCATAAATTTGCACAATTAGTTCTTAGGTCCTTAGCGTGACACCCATGTAACATTTTATCTTTCGTGTATATTAGGGGTGTATAGTACAGGCGTGCCGGATATTCGTATCCATATCCGAATTCACGGATATTTGAAAATAAAAAAGTTCCAGATCCACCAAAGAAAAAAAATATCCATATCCGTATCTGAATTATGTAAAACCTATGGAATACCTAGCGTGTTTGTCACCAATGGCGAATTTTCAAAGTTTGGCGACTTACGTGTATGTATAGTTAATAATTTGTTTCAAGAAAGCAGTACTTCATATGTTTTTTTTTTTTCATAAAAACAACGGAAAATAGGATAGCTTGCCCCCAAAGGCAACTTTTCGTTATTTGGCGATTTACACATGCACATAACAAATAATTACTGTTCATATAAGGTTACCGTTAAACCGTTATCCTTATATTCATATACATAATCCTTTGCAGATTGGCTTATTTAGCGCCAAGAAATATATCATCTCGCCGCACTGGCAAATATCCAAGCTGTGCTATAGTTGCTATAATGGTAAATGCCGCCAAATATTTCTACATGTAGCAAATACCCAACGTGAACCTACCCGGCTTTACTATAACCTGTATTTTAATTATTTTTCATTTTCAAGATACTGTTTGCTATAACATTTTGGAACACGCGGTTTAGATTTTAAAAAATGGCGCTTTTTAAATCAGTTACAACTAGTTATTCCGTTTTGAAAAAACGAATAATCGGCTATTCTAAACTCCTATTATCTAAAAGGTTTTACTATTTGAAAATTGTCAACTTTGTGTAACACACTTTGGCCTATTTATTTCGCATGCTTTTTAATTTCGTATAAAATTGATGTAATTCTTTCTATGACTGTCTATTTCACGGGATTCTACATTCATGTAATTGCTTTGTTGCAAATCCATGAATGAATTAATGCTGGCGAAAACTGCCAAAAATGGCAGCCATTATGGTTATTTTTTCAATTCTTATTAATATCTTCTAAAATAATTGGAATTTCGAAATTTAAGTGAGCTTATGGGCTTCCGCGGAATTTTCAGAATCCGTGGACACCTGCGTCGAAACTAATATGCCCAGAGTTCCGGAGGAGATAGCAGAACAAGCTTTTGACAGCGGCGGTGGCGGTGGCGGAAGCGTCTGTCACTTTCTTTTTTATTTTATTTTAGAATTGAGAAACACATAAATTTCGTAGTTCAGCAATTAGAACAGGAAAGTACAGATAGACAGGCAAGCCGAAATCATAAACACTTTTCAGCAAAAGTACTAAAAATTTGCATGTACATATATTTCAACATTCCTACCTCGTTATCAGACATTTTTCTCTTACAATTTGAATTCTAATTTTTAACAAGAAAGAAATATACCGAATTCTATCCGTTCAGAATTCCAACTTTCACGTACTGATTAAAGTTTAGGAAACAGGCTTAGTAAAATTCCCCCTAACATGTGATCGTACTTAACTCATTTACAAGAATATCGAGTGAAAATGCTTCCAACATCATAATCTTAACTATGTGTTGTAAAATAATTCCAAGTGTTTAGTTCCCATGTCATCTATTTTCAATCCTGGCAATCTGGAACAATGCATAAATTGCGCCTTGAATAAACTGTTGGTAAAACCGTTCTGTTTTTCACGCAACCTGACATTATTGGTCAAGATTCCTTCATACCTATAGGATTGACAGCAGACAATGTGCAGCAGCGATAATTTATATTTTTATACAAGAGAGCTCACGTGAATTTCTGGCTGTTTATGAAATTTTAGGCATGACGTACTGTTAATCATTATTTTTAGTTAGGTGAGAAAGCTTGTTTCTCTTTCTCCTTGTTTCAAGTAACTGTATAATACATTGTAAATGATTTATTACCACAAAATCAATTTAAGGGAAGGATATGAAATCTAGTGATTAGAAGCTTAATTTGAAATCTTACCAAAAGATGGCGACCCGGCATTTCGTTTTGAAATAAACGAGCGAAGACTGAAATTTTGTTACGAGTTAGTTGAAAAAAAAATTGTGCTTGTGTTGTATTGAAAAGAAAATTGTACATACCGATAAATGTAACGGATTTTTAAGAAAATTTGACAGTTTTCGAGGGCTAAATGCTCAATTATGAATTTTAATGGATTTATTTATAGCAAATAATTTGATATAAATTTTTCCAGGATCTTAACACATTCCCGTACGTTGTCTGGGATTTTTATGTGCCATTTATAGTATGTAGAGTTTTTCGTGTTTAAAAATAGAATTATAAAAATTATATTGAAGAATCAATATTCCAAAGAGAAAGATAAATCAAGCAAAACTCCTCGACTGTAAAACACTTTCCAACACAAAAATCTTTTGGGCGCATGGACAGACAGCTAAACCGTAAACACATTCCAACAATTGTAAAAAGTGTTAAAAATTACAGATACGCTTAACATTTGTACTCTTGTAACATTTGTACATTTGTAAGAATTTCTTTCTTGAAGTCTGAATTATGACTTTTCGCAAGAAACACGCCAACTCTATCCTTAATCAAACTTTTACGTACAGAATAGAGTTCAGTAAACACGCTCAGAAATTTTCTCTAGAATGAGACAGGACATAACTTAGTGTACTTGCTTTAAATCACTGATATGCAATTTTTAAGAACTACACTGAAGTTGTTTAGAGTAAAGATAATTGGATTAGAGAAAATAGTGCGAAAACTTTTCAAAGGTAATAGTTTAAGTAATGCATTTAAAAGTATTTCAAAGTGTTTATTCCCTTTAGCTTTAATTTTCAGCCGTGTCGGGTGAGAATTTTCGGCAAACTGCTTGCAGCAACAAGTGTGCTTGCTCTGTTTCTTTGCAACCTGACCTTACTTGTCAGGATCACTTGACTTTTAGACGGTAGAGAATTGGTGTACACAATGTGGACAAATTATTATTTTTAATATAAAATACCTCACATGTATTTCTGGTTTTATTTAAATTTTTGTTAAACATGAGGTATTTTTAATTATTATTCTTTTAAATCACATACGCAATTTTTAAGAACTACACTGAAGTTGTTTAGGGTAAATTTAATTGGATTAGAGAAAAATAGTTATTAAGATTTTTAAGTCTACTTTTAAAATACAGTACATTAAAAAAATAATAAGGGGCTCCTTATTTATTCTGAAAACATTAAATAAATCAACACTGATTATAATGTTGCATACTTACACCTAATTTTCAGTGCGTTGTGAGTAGGATCATTTGAGAAAAAAAATTGTTCTTGTATCCAGATTTCTAGTTTTTTAATGGGTAAATACATGCCAACCAGGTGTTATAGTGGCATAAGAGCCATTCTATCATGATTTGGGGGACATGAAAGCTTGGTAACAATCCAGTCGTTAGGCCTTATACATATAGGAGATGTCGGTCGCGATCCTATTTGGGGTCCCGGGACATGCAGCTGGGGTCATCAAAAGTTATAGATATATTGATCTTTCTTTAATTCTTAGTATCGTTAATGCATTTTCATCTTTAACTTGCATTATCGTTCTTGCATTTTCATCTTTCTTTATTATATTTAATACTTATTATATTAAATACTTATTATATTTTTAATTTTGTTACTTACTTAAATTTCTTACATTGTTCTATGTTTAAAAAAAATTTAAGGTCGTGACCTAAAGCTGCAATAGTATATTACAGCACAAGTGAAGAAACTGATAGTTTCATTTGCGTGTGTGTTGGATTTGCGAAATGCTGATGGGGTCTTCACACCAGAAGGTTAAAGAAACCTCTGCTGGACACAATACACCGAAATTACAGAACTGCAACAAATTAATAGAAAAAAAGCGGAATTTTATTTTCACAAAGGTTTCAGACCTTTTTGTATTGGAATTCTTTTGAGTGCTACTGCAAAAACTGTAGGTGCTACATACACAACATTCATAAGGATATAATTTGCGGTACATAGGAAAAACCTGCATAAATTTCGTAGTCATCTATCAGTAAGTAGTTAGGGCACGAAAGGAAGGACAGATATGCAAATCGAAATCATTAATACTTTGAAACAAGTTTGCAAAATGCTGCAAAATTAGACTTATACTTTAACATTTACACGTCATTATTTTTTAAAAAATCTGATTTGTAATTTTTTATCAAGAAAGAAGCTTTTCACTATTTGAAGGCTTAGTGATTATCAAAGCTTCAGTGGTTAGGCTTTCATTATGTAGGAGGTGTTGACTCGAACCAATGGTACACTCGACATATAGAGGTTGAGATTTCAGATATACTATAAAAGGTACTTACCTGCTAAAGAATGACTTCACACAGACCTTTTTGTATTGGAATTCTTTTCAGTGCTACTGCAAAAACTGTACGTGCTACAAACACAACATTCATTAGGGTATAATTTGTGGTACATAGAAAAATCTTGCATAAATTTTGTAGTCATCTATCAGTAGGTAGTTAGAGCGCGAAAGGAAGGAAAGATATGGAAACCGAAATCTTTAATACTTTAGAACACGTTTGCAAAATGCTGCAAAATTAGACTTATACTTTAACATACTTTTACATGTCATTATTTTTTTTAAAGTCTGAATAGTAATTTTTCGCAAGGAAGAAACATGCTAACTCTATCTTTGCAGAATTTTGACTTTCACGTACTAGAGTTTTAGGAAAGCGCTTAGTAGAAATACCCTAACCTGAGTTCGTAATTATTTATTTTCCAAGGATATCAAAGAAGAGTCTTAAGGTATTTACTTTCAAACAGTTTCACGTATTTTTTTAAAAATACATGGAAGCTGCTTCGAGTATTTAAGGTAACTGGATTCCAGAAACATAGTACGAAATAGATTGGAACCTCATAAGTTTAATAATGCGTTTAAAAATATTACTAAGAGTTCATTTTCATGGTGCTTCTTTTTCGTTTATGTGCAATAGAGACTCTTTACGACTCTGAGTCGATAGATGATTTGAAACAGTAAATGAGTGGGTGTGGGTGAGTTGGTCACTGAGTTGGTGCAGCAACGAATCTTTACTGATTCAGTGTTTCGCTCTGTTTCGGTGATTGTATACTATCGTTGAGATTCGTTAGTTTTTCGAATCTTCTATCGACTCAGAGTCGAAAGGAGCCGAAAAGAGTTGAAAGGATGTTTCATTTAATTGGAGGGGTTTTTTCGAATCTTCTATCGACTCAGAGTCGAAAGGAGTCGAAAAGAGTTGAAAGGATGTTTCATTTAATTGAAGTTTTTTTTTCGAATCTTTGGTGTTTCATTTCTTGGTTGGTGGTCGGATTTTAAAGTTTTAATTGTCTGTGGGTGTGGAGTGGGTCGAACATCGTTTGCTTTTGGCGGGGGGCATAAGCGTTACTTCCTATGGGCAAGAGAGGTCAATCCCCCCCCCTGAAAAAAAATTAAGAAAATTCAAGTATCAGAGCTATTTATAATAATGATATTTTCTACAATCGGAAACATTTTGTCACCCCATCCAAATATTACATGCCAATTTACGCCAATGCTCGTGGAAGAGCGGGGGGTGTCTCAAAGTTGTTTAAACCTTTTTCCTTCGAGGGGGACTCCCTCCTTCCAACTTGTCTCGCGGGTTTAATATTTGTTTAAAATTTAATGAAACATCCCTTTTCTACTTCAATATATGTCCCCCTGCCCCCACCCTCAAAAAAAAAAAAAAAAAGGAACGTTAAGTTTACATGGTGGTGGGTTTTCATGTTAAGGGAAATAGAATGAAATAAAGTTAGGATTGTGCTTGTCACTTTTAATGAAGGATTCAGGGGCGGTATTAAGCGCTCTCACAAAAGGACTTTGTAGTAAGCAAAATAACATTTGCTTTATTGCTGCAGATTTCGTTTAAGATATTTTTTTTACCTTGTTTGTCGTTTAAGGGGAATGATTTTATTTTCTTTCGTAATTCAGAGAAATACAAAATAGGGTCTAAAGCAGTGGCGTAGTTAGTGTTATTGACAGTGGCGTAGCCAGGATTTTATTTCGGGGTGGGCTGGGTATCAAATTTAAAGTTCAATTGTAAGCTAAGTAAAGGGTCCCATTTTTTGGGGGGGGGCAGCAGCCCCTCAGTAGGACTGGGCCAAAAATCGATAAATATCGACAGTTTTATTTCAACATCAAATATCCGATATTCCCATTTTCATTCCATGAAATCTCGAATTCGATAAAGGTCAAAAATACAGCCCGGTCAGGGGCGTAGCCAGAAATTTTTCATGGGGGGGTTATGACTACTGCAACTCATATATATGTTTACGTGTGTGTGATAATGTAGTGAAGAATATACATTTTGTATGGCAAAAAATTCCTCATGGGGGGTTATGACCCCCCTAACCCCCCCCCTTTGCTACGCCTCTGAGG
The DNA here is from genome assembly GCA_038373885.1 of Cheiracanthium punctorium. Lineage (NCBI taxonomy): Eukaryota > Metazoa > Arthropoda > Arachnida > Araneae > Cheiracanthiidae > Cheiracanthium > Cheiracanthium punctorium. The sequence goes on along the minus strand of JAWZYV010008076.1, from coordinate 204,902 downwards.
CCGGCGATAAGAAAATCCTGAGATCAATACCAGCTTGTGATGCTTTTGCTACTGCTTTCTCTCCGTTGATGGCGATGCCGGATCGCGGAAAAAACAGCTCCATGGTTTATTAGTCTAATTACCATAATTAATTAACGTATATCTCGGAAACTATCCACCGGAGCGCGTTTATATTGATTCTCGACCCCCCCTAGACTAAACACCCCACCGACACTTAAAATTTCGAATGCTTTGACACCAAACTTAACCTTTTAATCTTACAGGCCCAGGGGGTCATACGAAGCTCCCCTATATTTTCAATTTCAGCATTTTAAACACTGGCCTCCTCCGGCGGCATCTCCAAAGTCTGGAAACCATCCCAGAGCCAATTTCTACATGTTTGCAGTCCTTTTAAGACTCAATCATGGTTAATTAGTCTAATTATCATAATTAATTAACGTATATCTCGGAAACTATCCATCGGAGCGCGTTTTTGTTGATTCTCGACCCCCCCCTAGACGTACACCCCTAACGATACATAAAGTTTCGAATACTTTGACACCAAACTTAACCTTTTAATCTTACAGGCCCAGGGGGTCATACGAAGCTCCCCTGTATTTTCATTTCGGGCAGTTTAAACACTAGTTTTACTCGAGCAAGGAAAGAGAGATGCTAGCTGCCCGAGAACTCAGCGGAGAAGAAACCCGATGAATGATTGAAGGGTGTTTAAATAGTACGGCTTTCGGCGCAGAGAGAGGGAAAATTTCTTTAGTTGTTTTATTGATTCAAGATTCGAATCACTGATTCGAATCATCAAAGTAGTGAGTGAGTTGAGATTCGAATCAGTAAAATGAGTCGAACCGCCCATCTCTAAAAGTTCAACCTGACCTCATCGTCAAGATTCCTTGATAGCTTTACATTATGAAAAGAAAAAGCACCAGCTCTGCGGCTAGGTAATGTTCTAATGCAAGATAGCTAATTTCATCTTCTGGTTGTTTCTGAAATATGTGCTTGTTTGTTTGTTTTTGGGGTTAGGTCGATTAGCTACGCGTGAGCTCTACGCTGATCGGTGGGTTGCCCACCGTAGGGTCTTTCTAAGGGGGTCCTAACTAGTATGTACGCTGTAAATTTCGGAGGAAACCACGGAAACCCCAGAGCTGAGTATTAGCGTGTTTGCTTTAAACCACTTCGATTCATTTCTTAATAGTAGAACCTCGATCTATCGTTTTTCAATGGGTGCGTAGTAAAAAACAATGTATGCGGGAAAACGACGAATGCGGGTTAAAATCAAAATAAGAAGAAATCAGTATTTATGAATACACACAATGTATATGGTATACCAAAAATAATAAATTTGTTACCAAACTGTAAAAGAAAGAAATTGAAGTTGTGTAGAAATTAAGTGATACTTATTTTTTAAAAATCAGTAATTTTACACTTGGTTTTTCATTAATCTTTTAATTAAAGAAAATTTTCAAGATTTACAATATTTTTTTTGGTCTTTTTATGTGTATTCATGTTTGTATATAAAAGTCATACAGTTTCAAATATTTATTGCGTATGATAAACTAACAACTCGTGTTGGCTCAGTCTTATCGGCATGAATATTATTCTCAGCTTCTTCGCGATTATTTTCATTTTTTGCGTCACATTTCTTCCATTCTTAGGCTACCGCACGTTGCTACTTCTAAATCAGTAGAAATATAATCACTACGTTTCACACCATATTCATCCCTGCTAGACGGAGGAACCCTTCACCTATACCAACATCAAACCAAGATATCATACCAGGAAGTTATTCGATTTGTAAGCCATATTCTGATCCACTTGATCTTCAAATTCATTTCGGCCGGAAGAAACATTTTACAACAATGAATGCGGGAAAGCGATTTTTTGACGAACGATACATGCGGGTTTTGTTAACGTTATTTGAATACAGTTAGTGCAGGGACCATAGAAATAAAACGATCAATACGGGAAAACAATGAATGCGCGAACGATAGATCCGAGTTTTGTTAACGTTATTTGAATACAGTTAGTGCAGGGACCATAGAAATAAAACGATCAATACGGGAAAACAATGAATGCGCGAACGATAGATCGAGGTTTCACTGTAACTACAATTTAATAACGTAATCTAAAATACTTCGAAATTTCCGGTGAACAGCGTGTGGAAAAAAAGTGATCTTTCTGTCATTAGGCAACCTGATTTTATCAGGACTTCTTGATACTTTGATATAGGACGGTAAGAGTGCAAGCAGAGATAATTTATTATATTCTAATTTAAAAAAGCATATGTGGAATTTCTGGTTGCTTTTAAAGTTTTACTTACGCCTGATATATTTTTAGTTATTATTGTTTTAAATTACTCATGTTGAAATATTTTTACAATTTTCAATGGGTGTGTGGCACAGTATGCAGGGAAAACATCTATTACGAATTTTAAAAGGCTGTAACAAAAGTTTTCCGACGAATCTACTTGAAAAACTAACTTCTAACTCCTTAGATAACTGTCGAATGGTTAATTATTGATCTTCTTCCACAAGATCTCGCAGGCTGGCCTCATCAACATCAATAGACCAGTAAGAGAGCTCTGCTTCTTGAATGTCATAGTCCTTGTTTTTGAACTTTCGTTACCAAACCTGCACAGTGTCACATAATACAACAATAGTAATTAAAGCTGTAAACATAATTCGTTGATATTCTGTAGCTGACTTTTCGCAACAGAACTGGAAGTAAATGATGGTTCTAACGCGGTAGCAGTGATAGTTCCTTTTGAGACACCTTATACTTAATGAAAACTGTATTTTTTTACAGGTTTCACAACACAGTGTTATAAAGCAAGTCTCTTTCTTTCAAATGCCAAAAATCGTTTGACAAACTATGAGCAAATACGCCAACGCGAACTGTGTGCTGACGATGGTTGCGGTGTTTGCGGGAAACTTTCCCTACAACCTACTAGAAATCATTCTGTATTTAGAGCATTTAGATCAAGGATAGACAGAGGAACAGACAGGCAGAAAAAGAAACCGAAACCAGTGCTGAAGTATTAATATTTATTTGAACATATTCACCCGTGAAAATACTCGAGAGCTGGAATGTTTCAATACGCATTAATGGTACAATTTATTAGTTCCGCGTTGTTCATAAATTTCGGCTGCACAATTAGTTGTTAGTTCCTTAGCGTGTCGCCCATGTAACTTTTTTCTTTCGTGTATACTAGAGGTGTATACGAGTGGCGTGCGGGATATTCGTAACCTTATCCGAATCCGCAGGAATTTGAAGATAAAACAAATCCGAATGCGTCAGAGCGAAAAAGGCTTATTTGAATCCAGATTCGGTTCACCACAAAAAAAAATCTGATGTGTCCAACACATGACTTCCTTGCACGTATATTAGATCAAAAATATTTTCGACGCACTTCCTCTAAATTTATTTGTTTGAAAGAGATAAAATATCAATAATAGTAAGGTTTAGCGATTTGCAGCCAAATATTTCGATATCGCCAAGCTGAGTTCAATTTGAAAGATTTCCTTCTGACACTTTATTTGGCGATATTTCACCAAAAGCCGACAAACTTGAGATAGTCAGCGAGATTTTGGGGATAGCCAAAGTGTCTGTTAGTCATTGACCACAGACTTTCAATGAATTGAATGCATCCATACTCCTCAATGTATTCAAAGTCATTTGGCTCACCCTGTAAATAAATTCTCAGTCGATTGCTGTCAAAAAAGATATTGAAAACAGTTAGATATTACAATAGTTCTAAATACAAAAGTTAAAAAATCTACGGGTTAGTTTTAGAGTTATACAAAATACGAAATAACTTTTGGCGCCAAATTTGGCGATATTTCGGCGAAACTCGTCAATGTCGACGACATTTGGCGAGATTTTAAGCATGAACCAAACAATGACAGATTATCGCCAAATTTGGCGATATTTCGCCAAAACTCGCCAAGAACGATGACAAATGGCGATACTTTGGGCATGGACCAAATGATTGACTATCGCCAAATTTGGCGATATTTCGCCAAAACTCGCCAAGGTCGAGGACAGACGGCGAGTTTTTTGGGCATGTACCAAACAATGACTGTCTACAGTTGTATTATATTGAAGATGTCCATAGGCATTAAAGTACTAAAATTCTTTTCGGTGGTCCTGTAAATAAACTCTCCAGTAGATTGGAACCAAAAATCGAGATACACAACTAGATGTTACAACATTCTTATATATGAAATTTCATAATAGTTTTTGAGATTTGAGAGTTAAATATGCACACACGTACACCAAAATTCGCCAAGCTTGGCGACTTTTGGCATAGTTCTTGAGGGAGGCACGTGACCGTTGTCGGACCATTACCTAACTTATGTGGTAGGACGGTTTTGTGCTTGAAATGGATGAATGCCCCTAAAATTGCCATTGACCGTAATGTATTGGAAATCTTTTGAGTGTTCCTGTAGCAGAACTACAAATGATAAAGACACTTTTTTTAATGGAGAAATTCATTTTCTAACTCTTTACAGCATACATCACTTCTGAGTCGTTTGAAATAGCCCAATACCTCTAAAAAACGCTTTGATGAATTTCGGCCCATAGAGCGTAATGTATTTCGAATCTTTTGGGCGGTTCTGTAGATAAACTATCCAGTCGAATGGAATCGAAAGGGGAGGTGCACAACTAGATTTTACAGCAATCCTAAATATAAAGTTTCAACATTCTACGCCTAATAGTTTTTGAGATATGCGAGTTTAATGAGTTTCGCCCATTGAGCGTAATGTATTTCGAATGTTTTGGGCAGTCCTGTAGATAAACTATCCAGTCGAATGGAACCAAAAGGAGAGGTGCACAACTAGATGTTACAACTATCCAAAATATGAAGTTTCGACATTCTACGCCTAATAGCTTTCGAGTTAGGCGAGTTTAATGAATTTCGGCCCATAGAGCGTAATGTATTTCGAATCTTTTGGGCGGTCCTGTACATAAACTATCCATTCGATTGCCACCAAAAGGGGAGGTGCACAACTAGATCATAGAACAATCTTAAATATCAAATCTCAACATTCTACGACCAATAGTTTTTGAGATATGCGAGTTACATACATACGTACGTACGTACAGACGGCATGGAAAAACTGGCCACAGCAGACACGCCGCTGGTCAAAATGAGTTGCAGACGCATTAATATGATCGTGCATGCTAGCCTACGATAGGATGCATCGAAAAAAATTTTTAAATTAAATTTAGAGGTAGTCAAAATCGGTTTTTTTTGTCGAAATTTGGCCCCCAAAATTTTTCGGGATCACATTACTTCCTTATACTACGTACAAGGAAGTAAAAAGCAGGGCCGGCCCATAGATTTTGGGCCGGCCACAGGGAAGGGGGGACTGTTTGTGGATGCAAGGCAACTGGGCCCCGGTTTCAGAGGGGCCCCCAAACTCGTTCTATATTTTTTATTATCTCTCTCTCTCTTATCGTGAAAAATATAAAAGATTTCTTTAAATTAAAGTAGACTGATAGTGTTGTGTGGCTACTCTGCATCTTTCAGAGCTAAACATCATTTATAAAAGTGTCTTTCTACGAACAGTATTCTTTGACAGTACACCCCAGCTCGGATCAAATTTCACTTCCCTTCGCACCTTTCACCGTGGAAAAGAGCGAAAGCATCAGTTAGAGAAAAATACAATTATCAGATGTGGACCATTGGTCAAAACGACCGCTCATTAGCGAATTCTTTGAAAAGAACCGAAACACATAGAACAGCGGAAGAGGCCTTTTCGTTGTCAAAACCAAGGGCTGATTGAATAACACCTGTGGGGGACCTCCTCTAAACTATGTTGATACGAAGTACGTTTCACGCGTCTGGCATTAATTTGAAGATAAGAGTACACAAAGAATAAAAAATGACCTGCATTTGGGTACCTTTGCAAGCATGGGAACATTTTTTTTACCGTTTAAAATTGTGCAAAGGTGCTGATAAAATCCTATTTTGCAGTTACTCCTCTCAAAATTACTAACCGAAGTTGAGCCATTAGAAGTGTCTGCTTGTATTAGACTTTGTGCGAGTCTATTAACTTTTGTGTATATGTTATATACATTTTGAAAGATTTTTCTTGAATTTTATGACTACTGATTAGATTTTAAAATCTTAGAAAGTTTGGAACTATACTCCAAATTCATCTGAATCTCTAAATTAGAGAGCAAGATCATGAAAAAGTCACATTCCAAAAAATTTATTCACTAAATACAGTGAAAAATTGCTAAATTTAGCGAGCACTTTTTGCTAAATTGCCAGCACTGACTAATGAAATGTCCTCTTACATTAAATTAATGGACTTAATGTGAAGAAAAATATTCAAACATACAGTTTGGTTAATTTAACTTAAGTATAAAATTATTGATTTTACTTAATTTAACCTAAACTTTAAGTCACCGGTCACCCCCCCCCACTTCCATTGTGTGCCAGATCAAGGTACCGGCAACTCGGGCAGCTGCCCGGGGCGCTATATGTTTAGGGGCGCCATGAAAACATAATCTTAGGAGAGAGAACGGATTTTTTTTTCTTTTGAAGGTTTATCCAACGTCAGACTGTCCCACTTGCCCATGGTCAGGTAGTTTCTTCCTATTCTTCGCTATCATCGTCGTCTTTATTGACTTTGGAATGTTAAAAGATATTTTCTAAGAAAGGATTATCCGAGCTGGAGAGGTGGAAGTCAGTAGAAATTTTATAAATCACAAAAATATTCCTCGATATAACCAGGTTTTACTCGTTAAAAGCGAGTTATACTCCCATAAACTTAGCATTGTACCAGCCAAGTATTTCCGATTTCCTCATTCAATCTGGGTTCTTCTTAAATAAGGAGTCGTCATAAACGAGTTAGATTTATTTAAAAAGGGCACCAAAAATTAACTTGTCCAGGGCGCCAGCTACCTTAGTGCCGGCCTTCAACCCTAATTACCGCGACCATTAAAGTGTTATTAGTGGTATTTCAGTTCATTCTTAATGTTTGCTTTATAAATGGGTCTATTAATTAATGAATTTTTAGTATCTATAATGTTTGGGGGCCCCCAAAAAATGTTTGCAACCGGGCCACTTCAAACAGAAGGCCGGTCCTGAAAAAAAGTTATACTTATACGGATCTGGACTTTTTAAAGCCTATTTATAACGGATCTTTTCAGCGGATTTTCATTACAAGTCAAAGAAATTAAAACAAATATTTTGTTTCTAATTAATTTTTTGTTGTTAAACATAACTTTAATTGTTGAAAACTTAATAATGCGTAGGATTATTTACAATGTATTTTTCCTGTTTAATACAAACATCCCTCTTTTACTAAACAAGTAAATCGGTGTTAGTATTTGAAAGCTATTAGCATGCATTTACTATAGGCGTACTTAGTAAGGTGTTTAAATATTTAAATGCGCGGTGGGCTGTATCCCAAGCCCAACCCGCCACTCACACATAAAGATTTCCATCTCTTCCATTTGCTTTAAGCTTGATTTTCATACAGGGAGGGCTTATCCAACAGCTCCTAAATGTGAAAGGCCTGAGAAGAGATGCGTTTACGTCATCGAGCAATCCTCATAAACATATTCACACTTTTGCTTTGACAAAGTAAAACTATTTAAAATTTCTGGTAAATGATACAAATTTTAGAAAATATCTTAAGTTTAAGATAAAAATTAAAATACCTTTCTGATAAAAAATAATTTAATATGATCTATTTCTATATCATATTATATAATTAGTGATACTTAATCCTATTTGACGGAAAATTTAATTTTCTATCTTAAATCATTGAAATGTTTTATGCGGGAGTAAATTCACCACAAACTTTGAATAGTTTCACTTTGTGAAAAAAATGAATGATGACGTCATTTAGGTGGACTACGTTGAGAAATCAAACTTTTACGTACTGAATAGAGTTTAGTAAACACGCTCAGAAAATTTCTCTAGAATGAGGCAGTATTTGACTTAGTGTACTTGCTTTAAAAAACTACCATGCAACATTTAAGAACTACACTGAAGTTGTTTAGAGTAAAGATAGTTGGACTAGAGAAAAATAGTACGAAAACTTTTTAAACACAATAGTTTTAGTAATGTATTTAAAACTATTTCAAGACGTTTATTTCCTTTAGCTTTCATTTTCGGCCGAGTCAGGCGTCAATTTCGGCAACCCGTTTGCAAAAACAAGTGCGTTCACTCTGTTCCTATGAGACCTGTTCTTATTTGTGAAGAATTCCTGATTTTTATATTGCCCAGCTGGGGGACTACTCAGGGTGTCAAATTTAACTGTTTGTAATACAAGATACCTCATATGTATTTCTGGTTTTATTTAAATTGTTGTTAAACATGAGGTATTTTTAATTATTATTCTTTTAAATTACGTATGATGAAAGATTTTTACTACAGTACATTGAAAAAGTAATAAGGGGCTCCTTATTTATTCTGAAAACATTAAATAAATCAACACTGATTAGAAAGTTGCAAACTTGCACCTAAGTTTCGGTGCGTTGTGAGTAGGATCATTTGAGAAAAAATTTGTTCTTGCATCCAGATTTCTAGTTTTTTAATGGGTAAATATATGCCACCCAGGTCGTGTAGTGGCATAAGAACCATTCTATCATGACTTGGGTGACGTGAAAGCTTGGTGACGTAGCAGTCGTTAGGCCTTCTACATATAGGAGGCTTCGGTCGCGACCCTAATTGGGGTCGCAGGACCTGCAGCTGGGGTCACCAAAAGCTATAGAAATACTTATGTTTCTTTAACTCTTAGTATCGTTAGTGCATTTTCATCTTTAACAACGTTTTGGCTTTAACCACCATAAAATCAAAGTGCACATCAAATTTAAAGAATATTGAAGAAGGCTTCCATAGTGCGGTGTCGACTATTTTCTCAGGATTTGATGATGTAACTTAAGATAATCAGGCACGCCTTTTAAATTGATACCTAATGCTTACAAATATGCAGTCAGAAGTAAATGTAAAGAAACCCTGCTGGACACAATACACCGAGATTACATAACTGCAACAAATTAAAAGGAAGAAAAGCGGAATTTTATTATCACAAAGTTTCATAAAGGCTTCAGACCTTTCTGTATTGGAATTCTTTTGAGTGCTACTGCAAAAACTGTAGGTGCTACATACACAAAATTCCTTAGGGTATAATTTGCGGTACATAGAAAAATCTTGCATAAATTTCGTAGTCATCTATCAGTAGGTAGTTACAGCGCGAAAGGAAGGACAGATATGGAAACCGAAATCATTAATACTTTAGAACAAGTTTGCAAAATGCTGCAAAATTAGACTTATATTTTAACATTTACATGTCATTATTTTTTTTTAAATCTGAATAGTAATTTTTCGCAAGGAAGAAACATGCTAACTCTATGCTTGCAGAATTTTGACTTTCACGTACTAGAGTTTTAGGAACACGCTTAGTAGAAATACCCTAACGTGAGTTCGTAATTATTTATTTTCCAAGGATATCAAAGAAGAGTCTTAGGGTATTTACTTTCAAACAGTTTCACGTATTTTTTTTAAAATACATGGAAGCTGCTTCGAGTATTTAAGGTAACTGGATTCCAGAAACATAGTACGAAATAGATTCAAACCTCATAAGTTTAATAATGCGTTTAAAAATATAATACTAAGAGTTCATTTTCATGGTGCTTCTTTTTCGTTTATATGCAAGTTCAACCTGACCTCATCGTCAAGATTCCTTGATAGCTTCACATTATGAAGAAAAAAGCACCCGCTCGGCGGCTAGGTAATGTTCTAATGCAAGATAGCTAATTTCATCTTCTGGTTGTTTCTGAAATATGTGCTTGTTTGTTTGTTTGTTTGTGGGGTTAGGTCGATTAGCAATGCGTGAGCTCTACGTTGATCGGTGGGGTGCCCACCGTAGGGTCTTTCTAAGGGGGTCCTAACTAGTATGTACGCTGTAAATTTCGGAGGAAACCACGGAAAACTGCGAACGGTAAGGACAGCGGACTTACCTGGTTTTATTAAATTCTTGGTTAAAGAATGGAGCATTTTTAATTATTATTCTTTTAAATTATGTTGAAAGATTTGTTATGTCTGCCATTAAAATTACAGTATCACTGAAGTGTTAAAATTCCGGTCTAATGCGTGGCTGTTTACTTAATTGTCTCGAGTTTTGGGAGGTTTCTTCAAGATTTAGAGTGAATATGCTTTATAAACTCTTAAAAAGTCCTCCTACCAAGGCATCCCACCATCCTTAGTCTGCGCGTAATTTTGCCACAAAAAAAAAAAAAAAAAAAAAAAAGACAGAGATGGTTGAAAGGGAGCTTCTTCCTTTTTAATGAGGCCAAGTGGGATGAAAGACGATTTAGATCCTTCTCTTCTAATTTTGAACCAATTTCAGATAAGAGTAGAAGCGTCTGCGCCACCTTGCTACGCCTTCGGGCATTTGTAAAACGCCGCCGCCGCCGGATTCTACGCCGCCGCTCCGATTGTACGCATCACGGTTATAATTTTAGAGAAAAGTTCTAAAAATATTATCAACAATAGGCGTTTTTTTCTTTCGGTATTTTCGTTTTCTCTTTTGGCAGAAAGAAACGTAAAATTCAAAATGTTATGAATTTTAGTTGAGGAATTAATAGTTTACTTCTGCAATGTAAACTTTGGTATCATTTAGTTATTTAAATGTTCTAGAAATCTCCTCATTATATACATGTACATATGTACGCATACACCCATTTTCATTATGCTATTTTTTTTTAAATTTCCAACGCCGCCGCGAATTTCTGCGCGGCGCAGACCTCTAGGTAAGGGACCTTACATATGAATCGGTCCCCCGATCCTCGGCTGACACCCATGCTTAGCTCTTAGCATTAGCTTAAAATAGTACGAAAACTTTTCAAACATAACAATTTTAGTAATGTATTTAAAACTATTTCAAAGTGTTTATTGCCTTTAGCTTTCTTTTCGGCCGAGTCAGGTGTCAATTTCGGCAACCTGCTCGCAGAAAGAAGTGCGTTCACTATGTTTCTATACAACCTGTTCTTATTTGTCAAGATTTCCTGATTTCTATATTGCCTACTCTATAACCACTCTGGTTGTCAAATTTAACTATTTGTAATACAAAATACCTCATATGTATTTCTTGTTTTATTTAAACTTTATTAAATCATGATGTATTTTTAATTATTATTCTTTTAAATTACGTATGATGAAAGATATTTACGTCTACTTTTAAAATACAGTACTTTAAAAAAGTAGGAAGGGGCTCCTTATTTATTCTGAAATAATTAAATAAATCAACACCGATTAGAAAGTTGCAAACTTGCACCTAAGTTTCGGTGCGTTGTGAGTAGGATCATCTAATCTAATATATAAAATTCTCCTGTCCCAGTGTTAGTCACCTAACTCCTCCGAAACCACTCGACCAATTTTAATGAAATTTTCTATGTATATTCGTTAGGTCATAGAATAGGTTTTTAACTATGTCTCATACCCCTAAGTCATAAGGGCGGTCCACCCCAAAATGTTTAGCCCCCGAGTGCTATTCATTTCAATCAGGATTTCTGTGTAGACATTAGCGTGTCGAGTCACTTTTCAAATGTGTTTGCCAGATAATGTGGAGAGGGTGGGGGGGAAGTTAATAAAATGTTGAAAGTCGCACAAGGTTTGCAATTTTTGATAATTGATCGCTAAATGTGGTGCCAAAACGCGACAATTTATTATAAATATATTTCGCGTATAGTTAGAAAACGCCTGGCGTATATTGTAAAAGAGTTTTATTAGGCGATTTTAATATAGATTTCTATTCCGAAGAAGTGCTCTGTGGAACAAGAAAGGAAAACACGGTACACTCATGGATTATGATGCCCATTCCAAACAGCATTTAAAATGTCTTTGCGGTACAGTTGGAATATGCCTTCAGGAAGAATATGCCTGGCGAAGATTGTAAAACAATTTCAGTAGGCGATTTTAAGATAGATTTCGATTCCAAAGATGTCTTTTGCGGTACAAGAAAGAGTTGATTCCTATTTTAACGTCCTCACTCTCGCCAACCTAAAATCCCCGTACTTTGGCGAGCTTTGCAGTCATGGGTCTCTGGGAGTTATGCACAAGTTTCAACGGTACTTACGTATTATCCCGGAGGTCCGCCAAGACAAGCATTTTTTCACCAAGATAAATGCCGGGCACATGAGATTGTTGATGGTTTGGAATACGATTGGCAACGTATTTAAAATCTACGAAAAAGTAGTTTGGCGGAAGTGACCGCCGGGATAATACGTAAGTACCGTTTCAACGCACCCAAAAGAACTAGGTGATAACTAAAGTAAACAAACTAGCGATAAACGCGCCAGTTAAGGAATTTGAAGACATTTAATTATTAAAACTACATTAATTGGTAATCCAAAATAAATAAAAATGTAACGGCATGCTGTACTTACATGTTGTTCCAAATCGCCATTTTAATTCTAAGTTACGATTTCTACATAAATGCAAAAAATCGTCATGGTAACTGCATATGTTTAATCATCGCCTCCTTGGCGAGAGTCGAGGCATTAAAGTAGGAAACAATATATAAAACGGTGAAGTATAGTTGTGATATACTTGGCGAAGATTGTAAAATAGTTTTAGTAGGCGATTTTAAGATAGATTTCGATTCCAAAGATAGGTTTTATGAAATAAGAAAGAAAAATACAGCACAGTCATGAATAATGATAACACTTTCCAACTTAATGGAATAAGGACGAAAAATAGGGACGACGCATAAATTATGATACGATTTTAATATATAGCACTATAGTGCGTATTTAAAATCTGAAAGTGTTTCAGATTTTCATCCTTTTTTTTGGGGGGGGGGGCAAAATTTTTTATGGAATGACTATCAATAAGTCTCAAGGCCAAACTATGTCTGTTTGTGGATTAGATTTGAGCACACCATGTTTTTCACACGGACAGTTATACGTGGCATGCTCTCGAGTGGGCAAACCATACAGTGGGCATCCAGTTTGTTTGTGTTACCTAAAGATGGGATAACAAAAAATATTGTATAGTGTATTGCGTTAAGGGATTGATATTATTTTTTAGTAAAATTATTGTAATTAGCGATATATATACATTTAAAGAATAAATTACAATGAATTAAAAATATAAATGTTTGGTATTGTGTTATTTTTATATTCCAGCATCGTTCACAGCTCTCCATGCCTCTTCCACTCATATACCACATCCTCACACACTTACAATAAGTTAGTCGTTTCTTTCTACTAAAATAATCCTAGGAATAATTTATATGGCAAAACAACGTTTGTCGGGTCAGCTAGTTTGATATAAAATTTGTTCTTGCATCCAGATTTCTAGTTTTTTAATGGGTAAATATATGCCACCCAGGTTGTGTAGTGGCATAAGAACCATTCTATCATGACTTGGGTGACGTAGCAGTCGTTAGGCCTTCTACATATAGGAGGCTTCGGTCGCGACCCTAATTGGGATCGCAGAACCTGCAGCTGGGGTCACCAAAAGCTATAGAAATACTTATCTTTCTTTAACTCTTTGTATATTTAATGCTTTTTCATCTTTAACCACCATAAAATCAAAGTGTATATCAAAGTTAAAGAATATTGAAGAAGGCTTTCGCAGTGCGGCGTCGACTATTTTCTATGGATCTGATGATATAACTTAAAATAATCAGGCACGCCTTTTAAATTGATACCTAATGCTTACAAATATGCAGTCTGAAGTAAATGTAAAGATCTTGGTTTCTGATGTTCCCAGTAGTGGCCTTCCAAGTAGCTACACTCAATGAACAGACTAAAGTTAATTTTTGAGTTTAAACGAGTAAATGAACTTACTTTTATAATTACTTATTATATTTAAAATTATTATATAAAATACTTATTATATTTTTGATTTTGTTACTTACTTAAATTTCTTACATTGTTCTATGGTTTAAAATAAAAAATTTAAGGTCGTGACCTCAAGCTGCAGTAGTATATTACAGCATAAGTGAAGAAACTGATAGTTTCATTTTCGTGTGTGTTGGATTTGCGAAATGCTTATGGGGTCTCCACACCAAAAGGTTAAAGAAACCCTGCTGGACACAATGCGCCGAGATTTCACAGCTGCAACAAATTAATAGAAAAAAAAAGCGGAATTTTATTTTCATAAAGTAAAACTATTTAAAATTTCCGATGAATTTACTTTCGCATAACAATATTTTAATGATTTAGCAACATTTTAATGATTTCAGACAGAAAATTTCATTCTACGACTGAGGGCAAGTTTTTAACTGTAACTGATTACGTTATGTAATAAGGAAATAGATCATAATGAATAATTTTGTATAACAAAGATACTTCAATTTTTATCTTTAGCTTAACACATTTTCTAAAATTTGTAGAATTGACCAGAAAATTTAAATAGCTTTACTTTATGAAATTAAAGCTGTGATAATGGCTCCATTTGAAGTCTTAATGAATGTCAAATCTTCAGTGGTTAGACTTTCTACATGTAGGAGGTGTTGACTCTATCGAATAGTACACTTGACAGATAGGTGTGGAGATTTCGGATATAATAAAAAGGTACTTATATGTTAAAGAATGACTTCACACAGACCTTTCTACATTGGAATTTTTTTGAGTGCTACTGCGAAAACTGCAGGTGCTACATACACAACATTCATTAGGGTATAATTTGCGGTACATAGGAAAAACGTGCATAAATTTCGTAGTCATCTATCATTAGGTAGTTAGAGCAGGAAAGGAAGGACAGATATGGAAACCGAAATCATTAATACTTTAGAACAAGTTTGCAAAATGTTGTAAAATTAGATTTATGCTTTAACATTTACACGCCATTATTTTTTTTTAAATTCTGAATTGTAATTTTTTGCAATAAAGAAACATGCTAACTCTATCCTTGCAGAATTTTGACTTTCACGTACTAGAGTTTTAGGAACACGCTTAGTAGAAATACCCTAACGTGAGTTCGTAATTATTTATTTTCCAATGATATCAGAGTCTTAGGGTATTTACTTTAAAACAGTTTCACGTATTTTTTGAAAAACAAGGGGCCAAGGCCCCCAGGCTCGCTTTTCGTATGCGGCATTCAGCCCTGAATAAGGCTTATTTGTAAGAAAGACATAATTTCAACAGGCAAAACCCGAAGATTGGATCAGATAGAATGTTACTGAGCTACACATTGTTTGGTTCTTGCATGTTCATTGGTACATAAAAATTTAAACTTCACACTACAGTAGACTCCCTCCTCCTCATAACACGGAAGATATTTTGTTATGGGAATCCGTGTTGTACAGGTCCTGAGCTATACTCCACCTAGAGTGCGGACTCCGCTTATAATCGCTGGAAAAATTATTAGCACTCCTCAGAAACACAATGATATTTAATGTTGCCATTCAAAAGTTATATTTCTTAGGAACCAAAGCGTAATAAAATCAGAACATTTGTTGCAGCTGTACTTTTTAATAATATAAAACCTATTGGACACCTTGCGAATTTGCCACCCATGGCGATTTTTCATTATTTGGCGACTTGCGTACATGTAAACTTAATAAAAGCTGCGGAACAGATAGGATAGCTTGCCACAAATGGCGACTTTTCATTATTTGGCGATTGACACATGCTCACAACCTATAATTAGTGTTCATTTAAGGTTAACGGAAAACCGTTATCCATATTTTCATTTACATAATCGTTTGCAGATTGGCGTACTTAGCACTACGAAATATACCATCTCGTCGCGCTAGCGAATATCCAAAGTAGGGATGGACGCGAGACGCGAGAAATCTCGCATTGTCTCGCGAGACGAGACAGGCATTTTTTTCGCAAGACGAGACGCGAGACGAGAAAGAAAATATTTTGCGGGACGAGACGCGAGACGAGACAGAGTCTTGTCTCGCGCGAGATTTCTCGCGAGAATTCTCGCATTTTTTTTCCGTCTCGCATAAATACGATCTGAAAAGCAACAATTTGCCTGAAGCCTCTACCGTTTAACTTGCGTCTCCTTCGTTTTCGGTCCTGGTATACTATCAGCACTCTACAATACGCACAAACACGTAACATTTAAAATTAGAACAGACGAGAGATATACAAAACACACAAAGGAGAGGATAAAGAAAGAGGCGGAAAAAAAAGAAAACAGAGAAGAGTTGAAAGAAAAATAATAAGTAAATAGGAAAGGCGGTACAGTATGTTCAAATCTGACCACTTTTAGACGGAGCCCGGGGCATTAAGTTTGGGGCCCCCCTTACTATCCCCTTTTTTACGCATTAAGCCCCTTTACTGAGCCCCCCTTTTTAAGCATTTTAACCCAGTTTTGACCGCTGTTGTACTCGAAAATTGCATTTCAGTTAATTGTAGTTTTTGTACTTTAATCAAATCGTATTTATCACCCCAAAAAAATATCTCTAACTTGATCTAGTGATAGACAATTAGGTAATACCTATATTATAGAAGAAATTCTGTTTTTTCCCCACAATTACTATTTCAGTACATATGAATTTATAATTTAGATAATCGGGATATATATGGGCCCCCTTTTTCTTCAGGGGCACCGGACTACCGCCCCCCCTTGCCCCTGTGATAATCGGGTTTCGGGTATATCAGAGAGAGATTAGAAGTAGAGCAACTTGCATTCGCATTGATGCTTAGTCTCAGTAGGTTGAAATATGGTTGAATATCCTTGGTTGAAATATCCTTGTACCGATATTATCCTCAAACTTTCCCGCACGTTGCGGCATGCGTAGGGGGGGGGGGGGCGCCCACTCTGGTAACAACTTTCTAGGGGCGGTTAAATCCCTATTGTTGGCGTATTTTAAAGAGATTAAAATGACATTTTTTATTCTTATATATTAATATCGGACGGAAAGAAATGCAAGCAATTTTTTTTTAAACTATTTCTCTTTTCGTTTATATTATCATGTTTTCCCTTCCTTCGGCTTGCAAAACTTTTATAATTTTTTTTCCTCCCCATCATTTTATCTTGCAGTTGGGTTTCTATTCTAAAATTATCTTCGCCTGTTAGATGTCTTTTCATTTTTTTTAAAAATCCACACTGGATATACATTAGGGGGATTATGGTTTAATTTTTCTGTAAACAGGGCGACCATAACGACTGTAGTACTATCGCTAAAAATTATTGTGGAAAAGTACAAACGGATAGTCGCCAACAAATTAACTGTTCAGTAATTTAAAATATAAACAAAAAATAAGACGTCTATTAACCAACTGAGATACTATAATGAAATCTAAAAATGCACACACGGTAATGTTATTGGAAATATTAGGCAAATAATTATAATTATCGTTAATATAATCTTGTTTTCATTAATATAAAAATTACACATATTTTAGAGACTTGAAATTGGCGTTAAAATAGTAGAGATTTAATAAAGACTAAAAGTGTTCTGTTTATAATTTTTCAAGGGTTATCTTACAACCAACTGAACGATAAGTAATTCTAATTTGTGTTAATATATCCCGCAGTAATTTCAACAGAGGAGATTACTTGAACTTAAAAAAAAAAAAAATCTGTTTTGTCTCATGCAGATATGATTTTAGTAAAATATTCGCAACTTCTCGTATGAAGAGCGGGTGCGCAGCTATTTTAAAACAAACGGTTGTCCATTTCATGTAGTGTCTGAGGTATTTAATGCTACAACTTGAACAGTATGATGTAGAACTACAGTATGATGTAGAAATAACACATTTTGAAAGTCGGGAGTTCTCTGCAAACCGCTAAGCTTTTCACTTTTTTGATCGCGAATGACACTGACGTAGTTTTTTGAGTCATTATATTGCAATGATGCCAGGTTAATACTCATGACGCAAACTTTACATCGAGTCAAATAATTTTGCTTTTATTTTTGATTCCACATCATTGGAATTAATTGAAATTACTCATGTTAGGAAAATTTTCATTTACTACAGTGCGAAGAACGGGCACGCAGCTAGTAAATAAAAATAAATACTATATTTTCGGTGTGACATTATATATACGGATTAAATCTCAGTTTCTTTTACTTCAAATGCCGATAGATGATGATATAGTTATTAATATATCTACTAATGCGGCTATATGTAAGTAATTGTTATTATTAATATTAATTTTCAATAAAATCCCAATAATAAGTTAGTATAAAATGGTAACGAAATCGCAGTCCTTAATTTTGCGAGACTCGCGAGACGAGACAGCAATTTCTTTGCGAGACGCGAGACGAGACACAGTGTTTGCGAGACGAGACGAGACGCGAGACGAGACAGAGGTTTACCACTGCGAGACGAGACGAGACAACCCCGATTCTTGTCTCGCACGTCTCACGTCCATCCCTAGGGATGGACGCGAGACGACTTTTTTGCGAGACGAGACACCCATTTTTAACATTACGATATAGGGATTTTTGCGAGACGAGACAAGCTTTTAGGCTATTTTGCGAGACGCGAGACGCTTATTTTTCGTCTCGCGTCCATCCCTATCCATCCCTAATCCAAAGTGTACTATAACTGCTATAATGGCATAGTTAACGCCGCGAAATATTTCTACTGGTAGAAAATAATCCAGCTGGACCGAACCGGCTTTAAAATAATCTGCATTTTAATTATTTTTCATTTTCAAGATATTAGTTATTCTGTTTTGGAAAAACGAATAATCGCTAATTCTAAACTCCTGTTGTCTAAGCGAACTTACTATTTGAAAATTGTCAACTTTGTGTAACACATTTTGAGTTACTTATTTCATATAGTTTTTATTTTCGCGTAAAATGGGCTTAATTCTATCTCATGTTTGTAAATTTCACGCGATTCTAGATACTTGGAAACGCTTTGTTGCAAAGGAATGAATGATTTTATGCCAAATCTGGTAAACATTCTGTTTATTTTTCAGTTTTTTAGTAATATCTTCTAAAATAATTCGATTTTCGAAATTTAAGTCAGCTTAGCGGTTTCCTCGAAATTTTTCGAATCTGTGGGCACCTAAGTCGAAACTCAAATCCCCACGGTTTAGGAGAAGATAGGCGTTCAAGCTTTTGACAGCGGCCCTTACTTGTTTTTAGAATAGAGAGATACATCGAAGCTGCTTAGAGTATTTAAGTTAATTAGATTCCAGTAACATAGTACGAAAAAGCTTCGAACCTTCTAAGATTAATAATTCGTTTATAAGTATCTCTAAGAGTATTTCCCGTGGAGCTTCTTTTTAGTTCAAGTGCAACTTGACCTCATTGGTCAGGAATCCTTGATAGTTCTAAGTTATAATAATACGACCAGAACGACGCTGGCGGTTGGTTTATATTCTAATGAAAAATAGCTGATTTCATCTTCTGGTTATTTCTGAAATATGTGCTTGTTTGTTAGTTTGGCCGTTAGTTTGTTAGTAGGCCGATTAACTACGCGTCAGCTCTAGGCCGAGGGGTCGGATGTCCACGTCCACCGTAGTGTCTTTCTAAGGGGTCCTAACTAGTATGTACGCTGTAAATTTCGGAGGAAACAACGGAAAACTTCGAACGGTAATTACAGCGGACTAACCTGATTTTATGAATTTTTTGGCTTAAGAATGACGTATTTTTATTTATTTTTCTTTTAAATTATGTTGAAAGATTTGTTATGTCTGCCCAAGTCAAAATTCTTGCTAGTATTTCTTTGCTAGACTAGCATTAGATGCTAGTTCCAGCTGGCAAATAAAGCATAAACTACCATAAATACTTGCTAGTTCTAGCAGAATTACCAGCAAGTCATAACGTGTTTTCGACACTTTTTTTGCTTGTCCAGCATACATAATTCAGCTTGTGTTGCTAAAATATTTTGCTGGTCTAGCAGCAAGAAAGATCACCACTTGTTTGAACTTAATGCTATTCTAGCAGTAATTCACAACCAACAGATGCTTTTTTACTTCCTTGTACGTAGTATAAGGAAGTAATGTGATCCCGAAAAATTTTGGGGGCCAAATTTCGACAAAAAAACCGATTTTGACTACCTCTAAATATAATTTTAAAAATTTTTTCGATGCATCCTATCGTAGGCTAGCATGCACGATCATATTAACGCGTCTGCAACTCATTTTGACCAGCGGCGAGTCTGCTGTGGCCAGTTTTTCCATGCCGTCTGTACGTACGTACGTACGTATGTATGTAACTCGCATATCTCAAAAACTATTGGTCGTAGAATGTTGAGATTTGATATTTAGGATTGTTCTATGATCTAGTTGTGCACCTCCCCTTTTGGTGGCAATCGAATGGATAGTTTATGTACAGGACCGCCCAAAAGATTCGAAATACATTACGCTCTATGGGCCGAAATTCATTAAACTCGCCTAACTACTTGCTAACTCAAAGCTATTAGGCGTAGAATGTCGAAACTTCATATTTTGGATAGTTGTAACATCTAGTTGTGCACCTCCCCTTTTGGTTCCATTCGACTGGATAGTTTATCTACAGGACTGTCCAAAACATTCGAAATACATTACGCTCAATGGGCCGAAACTCATTAAACTCGCATATCTCAAAAACTATTAGGCGTAGAATGTTGAAACTTTATATTTAGGATTGCTGTAACATCTAGTTGTGCACCTCCCCTTTCGATTCCATTCGACTGGATAGTTTATCTACAGAACCGCCCAAAAGATTCGAAATACATTACGCTCTATGGGCCGAAATTCATCAAAGCGTTTTTTAGAGGTATTGGGCTATTTCAAACGACTCAGAAGTGATGTATGCTGTAAAGAGTTAGAAAATGAATTTCTCCATTAAAAAAAGTGTCTTTATCATTTGCAGTTCTGCTACAGGAACACTCAAAAGATTTCCAATACATTACGGTCAATGGCAATTTTAGGGGCATTCATCCACTTCAAGCACAATACCGTCCTACCACATAAGTTAGGTAATGGTCCGACCACGGTCACGTGCCTCCCTCAAGAACTGTGCCAAAAGTCGCCAAGCTTGGCGACTTTTGGTGTACGTGTGTGCATATTTAACTCTCAAATCTCAAAAACTATTATGAAATTTCATATATAAGAATGTTGTAACATCTAGTTGTGTATCTCGATTTTTGGTTCCAATCTACTGGAGAGTTTATTTACAGGACCACCGAAAAGAATTTCAGTACTTTAATGTCTATGGACATCTTCAATATAATACAACTGTAGACAGTCATTGTTTGGTACATGCCCAAAATCTCGCCGTCTGTCCTCGACCTTGGCGAGTTTTGGCGAAATGTCGCCAAATTTGGCGATAGTCAGTCATTTGGTCCATGCCCAAAGTATCGCCATTTGTCATCGTTCTTGGCGAGTTTTGGCGAAATATCGCCAAATTCGGCGATAATCTGTCATTCTTTGGTTCATGCTTAAAATCTCGCCAAATGTCGTCGACATTGACGAGTTTCGCCGAAATATCGCCAAATTTGGCGCCAAAAATTATTTCGTATTTTGTATAACACTAAAACTTTAACCCGTAGAATTTTTGAACTTTTGTATTTAGAACTATATTATAATATCTAACTGTTTTCCATATCTTTTTTGACAGCAATCGACTGAGAATTTATTTACAGGGTGAGCCAAATGACTTTAAATACATTGAGGTGTATGGATGCATTCAATTCATTGAAAGTCTGTGGTCAATGACTACTGTGGCTATCCCCAAAATCTCGCAGACTATCTCAAGTTTGTCGGCTTTTGGTGAAATATCGCCAAATAAAGTGTCAGAAGGAAATATTTCAAATTGAACTCAGCTTGGCGATATCGAAATATTTGTCTAGAAATCGCTAAACCTTACTATTATTGATATTTAATCTCTTTCAAACAAATAAGTTTAGAGGAAGTGCGTCGAAAACATTTTTGATCTAATAGACGTGCAAGGAAGTCATGTGTTGGACACATCAGATTTTTTACTTCCTTGTACGTAGTATAAGGAAGTAATGTGATCCCGAAAAATTTTTGGGGCCAAATTTCGACAAAAAAACCGATTTTGACTACCTCTAAATTTAATTTTAAAAATTTTTTCGATGCATCCTATCGTAGGCTAGCATGCACGATCATATTAACGCGTCTGCAACTCATTTTGACCAGCGGCGAGTCTGCTGTGGCCAGTTTTTCCATGCCGTCTGTACGTACGTACGTACGTACCTATGTATGTAACTCGCATATCTCAAAAACTATTGGTCGTAGAATGTTGAGATTTGATATTTAGGATTGTTCTATGATCTAGTTGTGCACCTCCCCTTTTGGTGGCAATCGAATGGATAGTTTATGTAGAGGACCGCCCAAAAGATTCGAAATACATTACGCTCTATGGGCCGAAATTCATTAAACTCGCCTAACTCAAAAGCTATTAGGCGTAGAATGTCGAAACTTCATATTTTGGATAGTTGTAACATCTAGTTGTGCACCTCTCATTTTGGTTCCATTCGACTGGATAGTTTATCTACAGGACTGCCCAAAACATTCGAAATACATTACGCTCAATGGGCCGAAACTCACTAAACTCGCATATCTCAAAAACTATTAGGCGTAGAATGTTGAAACTTTATATTTAGGATTGCTGTAACATCTAGTTGTGCACCTCCCCTTTCGATTCCATTCGACTGGATAGTTTATCTACAGAACCGCCCAAAAGATTCGAAATGCATTACGCTCTATGGGCCGACATTCATCAAAGCGTTTTTTAGAGGTTTGGGGCTATTTCAAACGACCCAGGAGTGATATATGCTGTAAAGAGTTAGAAAATGAATTTCTCCATTAAAAAGGGTGTCTTTATCATTTACAGTTCTGCTACAGGAACACTCAAAAGATTTCCAATACATTACGGTCAATGGCAATTTTAGGGGCATTCATCCATTTCAAGCACAATACCGTCCTACCACATAAGTTAGGTAATGGTCCGACCACGGTCACGTGCCTCCCTCAAGAACTATGCCAAAAGTCGCCAAGCTTGGCGACTTTTGGTGTACGTGTGTGCATATTTAACTCTCAAATCACAAAAACTATTATGAAATTTCATATGTAAGATTGTTGTAACATCTAGTTGTGCATCTCGATTTTTGGTTCCAATCTACTGGAGTTTCTTTACAGGACCACCAAAAAGAATTTCAATACTTTAATGTCTATGGACATCTTCAATATAATACAATTGTAGTCAGTCATTGTTTGGTACATGCCCAAAATCTCGCCGTCTGTCCTCGACCTTGGCGAGTTTTGCCGAAATGTCGCCAAATTTGGCGATAGTCAGTCATTTGGTCCATGCCCAAAGTATCGCCATTTGTCATCGTTCTTGGCGAGTTTTGGCGAAATATCGCCAAATTTGGCGATAATCTGTCATTGTTGGTCCATGCTTAAATTCTCGCCGAATGTCGTCGACATTGCCGAGTTTCGCCGAAATATCGCCAAATTTGGCGCCAAAAATTATTTCGTATTTTGTATAACTCTAAAACTTTAACCCGTAGAATTTTGAATTTTTGTATTTAGAACTAGATTATAATATCTAACTGTTTTCAATATCATTTTTGACAGCAATCGACTGGGAATTTATTTACAGGGTGAGCCAAATGCCTTTAAATACATTAAGGTGTATGGATGCATTCAATTAATTGAAAGTCAGTGGTCAATGACTACTTTGGCTATCCCCAAAATCTCGCAAACTATCTCAAGTTTGTCGGCTTTTGGTGAAATATCGCCAAATAAAGTGTCAGAAGGAAATCTTTCAAATTGAACTCAGCTTGGCGATATCGAAATATTTGGCTAGAAATCGCTATACCTTACTATTATTGATATTTTATCTCTTTCAAACAAATAAGTTTAGAGGAAGTGCGTAAAAAACATTTTTGAATTGATAGACGTGCAAGGAAGTCATGTGTTGGACACATCAGATTTTTTTTATTGCTAGACTAGCATTAAAGGCAGGATCCCAGCTATGTGCACTTTTGTTATGTTTTTATTATACTTAATACGAATATATTGATTATCGATTTTTGTGTACACCCATACAAGAATCAATATATTCATTTTAAATATACTATTTTTTAACATGTTGATTGAAATGTAGGAATCACCATTATCGTATGCGTTAAGTAAAGTGTATACATTATTTGATTGTTTTGTGCAAATTACTTCGTTTTGTTACAGTTTTTATTTATATTCAAGACGCTGATCTGATATACAATGATCACAGAATATTATGACTATTTGAAACTATTAATCTAAGATAAACTTGCCAAAAGCGTAGCGATTCCCTAACACTGTTTAAGCCATTGGTATTAAAACTTTTAAAATCTAAAGAAACTTCAATATTTTTACTCTTAAAAATGTTATTTTTGGCCCTCCCAACCCTCAAAAAAAAAAAAAAAAAAAAAAAAAAAACAGCGGTTACTCTAATACAGGGACCAGGAGGTTCATTCCAGAGCATAGAATCTATGCATACGAATGTAACTTATTGTTAGGTGAGTGGGTACTGGTAGTACTCCCTCTCTAAAAATAAGTAAAGGGTCCCACTTTGGGTTTGGGGAGGTAGCAGCCCCCTCCGCCTCCCTCTGACTTCGCCCCTGCTATAAACAAAGTATTAATTAACCTGCAGTTAAATGCTACCTTCCTCATTAAAAACAAGTAAAGGGTCCCATTTCGGTGGGGGCAGCAGCCCCCTCTGGCTACGCCCCTGCTGTGCACTAAAGTATTAATTAACCTGCAGTTAAATGTTACCTTTCTCACTAAAAATAAGTAAAGGGTCAGATTTTGTGAGGGGGGCAGCAGCCCCCTCGGCCCCTCACCGTAGGACCCTCTCAGCCTAATGGGATAAACTTATCAAATTATTGTATTGTCATCGGTCCTTGATAAGTCTATAAAGTTTAACTTAAATCTGACCGTTTAATGTGGGGCAAAATCGAGTTCAAAGGAGTCGGTTACAAACAAACATACAGGTGAAAGTAATAAAAGCGTGTTAAAAAAGCATATAATAGCTTGATAAGGTACCTACTTCCCCATGCTTTGGAAGAAGCTTGTACAGCTAATTAGCACTTTTTGCTGGTATATAGCTTTTCATGCTATTTCTTCTTGAGCTAGCTATACAGAATATTAAGCAGGCAAGCATGAAAAAGCATATAATAGCTTGTTAAGGTACCTACCTTCCCATGCTTTTGAAGAAGATTGTACAGCTAATAAACATGGAATGCTTGTATATAGCTTGTCATGCTATTACTTCATAAGCTAGGAGTATAGCATATGACGCTAGCTAGCATTACATAGCAAATAATAGCATGAAAATCTAGCAGACATAGCAAAAACTAGCAATAACTAGCCTGTTTTTGTTGCTGGTACTAGCATGAATTTTGGCTTGGGTGACATTAAAATTACAGTATCAGCTGAAGTGTTAAAATTCCGGTCTAATGTGTGGCTTTCTATTTATAGTCTCGAGTTTGGGAGGTTTCTTCAAGATTTAGAGTGAAGATGCGTTATAAACTCTTAAAAAGTCCTCCGACCAAGGCATCCCACCATTCTTAGCCGACGCGTAATTTTGCCACAACAGACAAAAATAAGACAGCGATGGTTGAAAGGGAGCATCTTCCTTTTTAATGAGGCCAAATGGGAGGAAAGACGATTTAGCTCGTTGTCTTCTAATTTTGAACCAATTTCAGATAAGAGTAGAAGCGTCTGTGCCGCCGTGCCACGCCTTCGGGCACTTGTAAAACGCTGCCGCCGCCGGGTTCTACGCCAGCACGCCGATTGTGCGCATCAGCGTCATAATTTTAGAGAAAAGTTCTAAAAATATTATCAACAATAGGCGTTTTTTTTCTTACGGTATTTTCGTTTTTCCTTTTGACAGAAAGAAACGTAAAATTTAAAATGTTATGATTTTTAGTAGAGGAATTAATAGTTTACTTCTGCAATGCAAATTTTGGTATAAATTAGTTATTTAAAGTTTTTGAAATCTCCTCTTTATATACATGTACCACTGATATGTATATATGTACGCATACACCTATTTTCCTTATGCGCCGACCGAGGTGTATGGTGGGTAAAGCACCGTACTTCGGTTTCGGGTTCAACTCCCGGCGGCCGAGGTTCGATCCCCGACTGGGCGTGGTTGTCTATGTGTCCGTCCCTTCATAGGGAGTAACGTGGCCGACCATTGGGTGCCCCCATAATAAAATGGCCACACCTTCGGGTAGTTATGGAAAAAGGCTTGTGGCCAGTGCCTGCCTATTAGAAAAAAAAATTTCCTTATGCTCTTTTTTTTTTTAAATTTCCCACGCCGCCGCGAATTCCTGCGCGGCGCAGACCTCTTGGTATGGGACCTTACATATGAATCGTTACCCCCAAAGAGTCTCCCCCGATCCTGGGCTGACACACATGCTTAGCTCTTTGCGTTAACACAAAAATAAAACAAAAAGAAAACCCTCAGAATATTCAATAATGATACTACGAAATAAACACTCATTTACCTTCAAATTGTAAAAAAAAAAAAAAAAAAAAAAAACCACCACTAACAAATGCTGAAACTGAAAATGAAACTCTTTAAAAATTGTGGTGGCCAAAAAAGGTAGATACAAAACTCAACTTACTGTTAACTATTTTTTTTCGTGCATTCCGGATAGGATACTCCACATCGTTATTCCGTTTCTCCTACTTACCGGGAATGAGAAGAAAAGGTGTTCACTGAACTCAGTCAGTACTTTAGTACATGTAGGATTCAATCTTACATAACTCATACAATGCAATTACAGTAGACTCTCAATTAACCAGGATCGGATTATCCGGGCTGCAACTAATCGGGGACGGTCCCAATTTATTATGTTGATGATGCATGGAAATGAGTGTAAAGTTCCACGGTTAAAAAATCTTTCACGAGGATTTTATCTAACGAAGAAAATGAAATTCCTTCTAAAGAGGATTTAATTCATTTCTATTTGCGATAGTTACTGACCAAAGTAACCTTAAGTATTGCATTTTGCTTACCATTTCCCTGCATTTTTAAATTAATTCCAGTTAAGATTTTTTTTTAAATTTGAGATGTGAATTTTTACAGGCAAAAAATACGTGCCAACTCTATCCTTTGAAAATTCTATTTTTCACGCACTGCATAGAGTTTAGAAAACGCGTCTAGTAAAAATTCCCTAACATGAGATCGTAGTTAACCAGCACCTCCTAGATATACAATGCCTGAGAACAGACACTTTTACGTCCAAACAAGGTCAACACCTCCTACATGTAAAACGTAATGACTTCGATTAGCACCCCACGGACGTAATCCTTAGGAATATCAAAACAGTTTTATTTTCATAAAGTAAAACTATTTTAATTTTCTGGTGAATGCTACAAGTATTAGAATTTTACTCTTAGTTTATTAAGCGTGATTAATATTCCCGTAGTTCATAAATTTGCACAATTAGTTGTTAGGTCCTTCGCGTGACACCCATGTAACATTTTATCTTTCGTGTATATTAGACGTTTATAGTAGAAGCGTGCCGGATATTCGTATCCATATCCGAATTCACGGATATTTGAAAATAAAAAAGATCCGGATCCGAGACTGCCAAAAAGATTTATCAGAATCAGGTTCCGGATCCGCCAAAGAAAAAAATTATCCTTATCCGTATCTGAATTATGTAAAACCTATGGAATACCTTGCGTGTTTGTCACCAATGGCGAACTTTCAAAGTTTGGCAACTTACGTGTATGTATAGTTAATAATTTGTTTCAAGAAAACAGTACTTCATATGTTTTTTTTTTTCATAAAAACAACGGATTAAATTGGATAGCTTGCCCCCAAAGGCAACTTTTCGTTATTTCGCGATTTACACATGCGCATAACAAATAATTACTGTTCATATAAGGTTACCGTTAAACCGTTATCCTTATATTCATATACATAATCCTTTGCAGATTGGCGTATTTAGCGCCAAGAAATATATCATTTCGCCTCACTGGCAAATATCCAAGCTGTGCTATAGTGTGCTATAATGGTATAGTAAATGGCGCCAAATATTTCTACTTGTAGCAAATATCCAAGCTGAACCTAACCGGCTTTACTATAACCTGCATTTTAATTATTTTTCATTTTCAAGATACTGTTTGCTATAACATTTTGGAACACGCGGTTTAGATTTTAAAAAATGGCGCTTTTTAAATCAGTTACAATTCGTTATTCCGTTTTGGAAAAACGAATAATCGGCTATTCTAACTCCTGTTATCTAAGAGGTTTTACTATTTGAAAATTGTCATCTTTGTGTAACACACTTTGACCTATTTATTTCGCATACTTTTTAATTTCGTATAAGACTGATGTAATTCTTTTTATGACTGTCAATTTCACGGGATTCTACATTCATGCAATTGCTTTGTTGCAAATCCATGAATGAAATAATGTTGGCGAAAACTGCCAAAAATGGCAGCCATTATGCTTATTTTTTCAATTTCTTATTAATATCTTCTAAAATAATTGGAATTTCGAAATTTAAGTGAGCTTATGAGCTTCCACGGAATTTTCAGAATCCGTGGACACCTACGTCGAAACTCAAATGCCCAGAGTTCCGGAGGAGATAGCAGAACAAGCTTTTGACAGCGGCGATGGCGGTGGCGGAAGCGTCTGTCACTTTCTTTTTTATTTTATTTTAGAATTGAGAAACACATAAATTTCGTATTTGAGCAATTAGAACAGGAAAGTACATATAGACAGGCAAGCCGAAATCATAAACACTTTTCAACAAAAGTACTAAAAATTTGAATTTATATTTCAACATTCATACCTCGTTATCAGACATTTTTCTCTTAAAATTTGAATTCTAATTTTTAACAAGAAAGAAATATGCCGAATTCCATCCTTTCAGAAATCTAACTTTCACGTACTGATTAAAGTTTAGGAAACAGGTTTAGTAAAATTCCCCCTAACATGAGATCGTACTTAACTCATTTACAAGAATATCGAAGCGGAGCCTTAAAGTACTTGCTTTAAAACAGTTCCATGCATTTCTTAAAAACTAATTCGAATTTGTGTAGAATACTTTTGGTAATAAATTAGATCCGAGAAAAATAGAGTGAAAATGCTTCGAACTTCATAATCTTAATTATGTGTTGTAAAATAATTCCAAGTGTTTAGTTCCCATGTCATCTATTTTCAATCGTGGCAATCTGGAACAATGCATAAATGGCGCCATAAATAAACTGTTTGTAAAACCGTTCTGTTTTTCACGCAACCTGACATTATTGGTCAAGATTCCTTCATACCTATAGGATTGACAGCAGACAATGTGCAGCAGCGATAATTTATATTTTTATACAAGAGAGCTCACGTGAATTTCTGGCTGTTTATGAAATTTTAGGCATGACGTACTGTTAATCATTATTTTTAGTTAGGTGAGAATGCTTGTTTCTCTTTCTCCTTGTTTCAAGTAACTGTATAATACATTGTAAATGATTTATTACCACAAAATCAATTTAAGGGAAGGATATGAAATCTTACCAAAAGATGGCGACCCGGCATTTCGTTTTGAAATAAACGAGCGAGGACTGAAATTTTGTTACGAGTTAGTTGAAAAAAAAATTGTGCTTGTGTTGTATTGAAAAGAAAATTGTAGATACCGATAAATGTAACGGATTTTTAAGAAAATTTGACAGTTTTCGAGGGCTAAATGCTCAATTATGAATTTTAATGGATTTATTTATGTCAAATAATTTGATATAAAATTTTCCAGGATCTTAACATATTCCCGTACGTTGTCTGGGATTTTTATGTGCCATTTATAATATGTACAATTTTTCATGTTTAAAAATAGAATTATAAAAATTATATTGAAGAAGCAATACTTTATTCCAAAGAAAAGGATAAATCAAGCAAAACTTCTCGACTATAAAACACTTTCCAACACAAAAATATTTTGGGCGCATGGAGAGACAGGCAAACCGTAATCGTAAACACATTCCAACAATTTTAAAAAGTGTTAAAAATTACAGATAGGCTTAACATTTGCACTCTTGTAACATTTGTAAGAATTTTTTTCTTGAAGTCTGAATTATGACTTTTCGCAAGAAACGCGCCAACTCTATCCTTAATCAAACTTTTATATACAGAATAGAGTTCAGTAAACACGCTCAGAAATTTTCTCTAGAATGAGACAGTACTTGACTTAGTGTACTTGCTTTAAAACACTGATATGGAATTTTTAAGAACTAGTGTAACGGATGTTACACCACTACATTGAAGTTGTTTAGAGTAAAGATAATTGGATTAGAGAAAATGGTACGAAAACTTTTCAAAGGTAGTAGTTTAAGTAATGCATTTAAAAGTATTTCCAAGTGTTTATTCCCTTTAGCTTTCATTTTCAGCCGTGTCGGGTGAGAATTTTTGGCAAATTGCTTGCAGAAACTCGCTTTGTTTCTATGCAACCTGATCTTAATTGTCAGGATCTCTTGACTTTTGAGTCATCGTGCAGTCCATAACACTCATGGACAAATTTATTATTTTTAATACAAAATAACTCTTATGTATTTCTGGTTTTATTTAAATTTTAATTAAACATGAGGTATTTTAATTATTATTCTTTTAAATCACGTACGCAATTTTTAAGAACTACACCGAAGTTGTTTAAAGTAAAGATAATTGGATTATCGAAAAATAGTTATTAAGATTTTTAAGTCTACTTTTAAAATACAGTACATTAAAATGTAATAAGGGTCTCCTTATTTATTCTGAAAACATTAAATAAATGAACACTGATTATAAAGCTGCAAACTTGCACCTAATTTTCGGTGCGTTGTGAATAGGATCATTTGAGAAAAAAATCTGATGTGTCCAACACATGACTTCCTTGCACGTCCATTAGATCAAAAATATTTTCGACGCACTTCCTCTAAACTTATTTGTTTGAAAGAGATAAAATATCAATAATAGTAAGGTTTAGCGATTTCTAGACCAATATTTCGATATCGCCAAGCTGAGTTCAATTTGAAATATTTCCTTCTGACACTTTATTTGGCGATATTTCACCCAAAGCCGACAAACTTGAGATAGTCTCCGAGATTTTGGGGATAGCCAAAGTAGTCATTGACCACAGACTTTCAATGAATTGAATGCATCCATACACCTCAATGTATTTAAAGTCATTTGGCTCACCCTGTAAATAAATTCTCTGTCGATTGCTGTCAAAAAAGATATGGAAAACAGTTAGATATTACAATAGTTCTAAATACAAAAGTTCAAAAATCTACGGGTTAAAGTTTTAGTGTTATACAAAATACGAAATAATTTTTGGCGCCAAATTTGGCGATATTTCGGCGAAACTCGTCAATGTCGACGAAATTTGGCGAGATTTTAAGCATGAACGAAACAATGACAGATTATCGCCAAATTTGGCGATGTTTCGCCAATTCTCGTCAAGAACGATGACAAATGGCGATACTTTGGGCATGGACCAAATGACTGACTATCGCCAAATTTGGCGATATTTCGCCAAAACTCGCCAAGGTCGAAGACAGACGGCGAGTTTTTGGGCATGTACCAAACAATGACTGTCTACAGTTGTATTATATTGAAGATGTCCATAGATATTAAAGTACTAAAATTCTTTTCGGTGGTCCTGTAAATAAACTCTCCAGTAGATTGGAACCAAAAATCGAGATACACAACTAGATGTTACAACATTCTTATATATGAAATTTCATAATAGTTTTTGAGATTTGAGAGTTAAATATGCACACACGTACACCAAAAGTCGCCAAGCTTGGCGACTTTTGGCATAGTTCTTGAGGGAGGTACGTGACCGTGGTCGGACCATTACCTAACTTATGTGGTAGGACGGTATTGTGCTTGAAATGGATGAATGCCCCTAAAATTGCCATTGACCGTAATGTATTGGAAATCTTTTGAGTGTTCCTGTAGCAGAACTACAAATGATAAAGACACTTTTTTTAATGGAGAAATTCATTTTCTAACTCTTTACAGCATACATCACTTCTGAGTCGTTTGAAATAGCCCAATACCTCTAAAAAACGCTTTGATGAATTTCGGCCCATAGAGCGTAATGTATTTCGAATCTTTTGGGCGGTTCTGTAGATAAACTATCCAGTCGAATGGAATCGAAAGGGGAGGTGCACAACTAGATGTTACAGCAATCCTAAATATAAAGTTTCAACATTCTACGCCTAATAGTTTTTGAGATATGCGAGTTTAATGAGTTTCGGCCCATTGAGCGTAATGTATTTCGAATGTTTTGGGCAGTCCTGTAGATAAACTATCCAGTCGAATGGAACCAAAAGGAGAGGTGCACAACTAGATGTTACAACTATCCAAAATATGAAGTTTCGACATTCTACGCCTAATAGCTTTTGAGTTAGGCGAGTTTAATGAATTTCGGCCCATAGAGCGTAATGTATTTCGAATCTTTTGGGCGGTCCTGTACATAAACTATCCATTCGATTGCCACCAAAAGGGGAGGTGCACAACTAGATCATAGAACAATCCTAAATATGAAATCTCAACATTCTACGACCAATAGTTTTTGAGATATGCGAGTTACATACATACGTACGTACGTACGTACGTACGTACAGACGGCATGGAAAAACTGGCCACAGCAGACTCGCCGCTATTCAAAATGAGTTGCAGACGCGTTAATATGATCGTGCATGCTAGCCTACGATAGGATGCATCGAAAAAATTTTTAAAATTAAATTTAGAGGTAGTCAAAATCGGTTTTTTTGTCGAAATTTGGCCCCCAAAATTTTTCGGGATCACATTACTTCCTTATACTACGTACAAGGAAGTAAAAATGTGTTTTTGTATCCAGATTTCTAGTTTTTTAATGGGTAACTACATGTCAACCAGGTGTTATAGTGGCATAAGGGCCATTCTATCATGATTTGGTGGACGTGAAAGCTTGGTGACGTACCAGTCGTTAGGCCTTCTGCATATAGGAGGTGTCGGTCGCGACCCTGTTTGAGGTCCCAGGACATGCAGCTGGGGTCACCAAAAGCTATAGAAATATTTATCTTTCTTGAACTCTTAGCACGTTAATGCATTTTCATCTTTAACAACTTTTTGGCTTTAACCACAATAAATCAAAGTGTATATCAAATTTAAAGAATATTGAAGCGCGTTCCCATCTTGCGGTGTCGACTATTTTCTCAGGATTTGATGATGTAACTTAAGATAATCAGGAACGCCTTTCCCATTGATACCTAATCCTTACAAATATGCAGTCAGAAGTAAATGGTTTCTGATTTTCCCAGTAGTGGCCTTCCAATTGGCTACACTCAATGAAGAGACTAAAGTTAATTTTTGAGTTTACCCGAGTAAATGAACTTACTTTTATAATTACATACTAGCTGAGTGCCCGTTCTTCGCACGGTAGTAAACGAAAATATTCCAATCATGTGTAATCCCAATTAATTCCAGTGATGTGAAATCTAAAATAAAAACAAAATTATTTGACTCTTGATGTAAAGTTTGCGTCATGAGTACTAACCTGGCATCATTGCAATATAATGACTTAAAAAACTATGTCAGTGTCATTCGCGATCAGAAAAGTAAAAAGCTTAGCGGTTTGAAGAGAACTCCTGACTTTCAAAATGTGTTATTTCTTCATCATACTGTTTTTTAGGTTCAAGTTGTAGTATTAAATACCTCAGACACTACATGAAATGGACAACCGTTTATTTTAAAATAGCTGCTCACCCGCTCTTCATACGGGAAGAATCGAATATTTTACTAAAATCATATCTGCGTGTGACAAAACAGAATTTTATTTTTAAAAAAGTTGAAGTAATGTCCTCGAAATTACTACGGGATATATCAACGCAAATTAGAATTACTTATCGTTCAGTTGGCAGTAAAACAACCCTTAAAAAAGGATAAACAGAACACTTTTATTCATGAAATATTTATTAACGTGGTATATTGTGATTTATTCATATTATCCTTACAAATCTACTAATACTACCTATTACGTATATCAATACTATCTATCTTTGCTTCTCCTTCTTCAAGGCTACATTAAAAGAAACAGCTTAAATTATTTGGTACCAATGGGATCTTCTTATGCTATGGTGATTCTTGGCAATTTACGCATTAGCATAAACAATTGTCATTTCACATAATGGTTGCCATTAAGGAAGCTCTATCTATATATTTAATTTATGCATAGTTTTGTAAGATTTGCGTATTTAGCACCGCAAAACATTTCATCCCAACTTGGTGGAAAATATCCAAGCGGTAGCGTATTAAATATCCATATATCCAATATAGCGATATCTTATAAATCCTCCATGGTTCTGTCTCCTGAAAAACATCAAATAGTGTAATCTGGAGGAGCTATTTAGAATCGCTTTAATTGTGACAGAACGCAGTTGCAGAGTTTGCAAATTTAACGCATTTTTTTTATGACGTCACTGTTCAGCTGCCGTAAAAGATACCCCGGTTTGTTGAGGGAGTTAATTTAGATTTTTCGCACAGTAGTTTTCAAACGGTATCTTATTAAAACTTACAAAGACGTTGAAAAATTTTTTGCTTTATAAAGTACCCTATGGAGGAACGTAATCCAACGTTAAAATAAAACTATACTCACAAATGCATATGTTAGAAAACCTATAAACATTTTTAAATAAGCAACGGATTAAAATGCCACTAATAATAATAATAATAATCGCTATTTCGATTCGCTATAGCTGTGACAGGACGTTAGAGTTGCAGAGTTTACAAATTTCACGCAATTTTTTTAATTTATGACATCACTGTTTACCTGCCGTAAAAGATACCCCGGTTGGTTGAGGGAGTTTATTTGATATTTAGCTCAGTAGCTTTCAAACGGTATCATTAAAATTTACAACGACGTTGAAAACTTTTTTGCTTTATATAGGAATAGGACATTATGGAGGAACGTAATCCAACATTAAAATAAAACTATACTCGCATATATATGCCTGCGACATAATTAAATGCGAAAGAAAAAAAGAACAATTTTAATATATCGCGCTTTAAAACAAACTTTGTAACTTTTTAAATGAACATTTTCAGCTGCGTTAAGACATTTCAATTTTTAATTGCAACAGATTAAAGTACCACTGATAATAATAATAATCATGAATTTCTCAGTTTATTTCTAAAGTAAGTTTTAATCAAAATATCGCCTCCTTGTGTTAAAAAAAAAAAAAAAAAAAAGATCAGGGATAAATGCGTTAAAATTGTGGCGTAATTTTTAGGTATCTTAAAGCATTTGACGTCATAGATCCTCACTTGCGAATTGAAATTCCGATATCCAATCTTAAAAACTGCATTGGTTGAAAAAAAAAAAAAACTTTTTTCTAATCCTTTTTGTGGCAACAACCTAACATAAATTCTCGTGCCATGATCGTAAGATTGCGTTAATGCTATTAAATTCTAAACATTAGGTTGCATTAAAATTCGTAAAAAATCATCTAATTGACATAATTTTTTTGTTTTCATTTTAAAAGAGGGATAAAAAAATGTTTCACGATTTGTCAAAATATCAAAAAGTTATGACGGATAGAATTCAAGATGCGACAGTTTTAAAATTATTTTATAAAAAATTCGCTAAAATAGATGCTTAGTAAAAAAATTCCTAAAAATCGATAAATCATGTTACGTATTCAGAACAAACTGTTTTTAAAAGAAAATTTTCTCCTCTATCCGATGATACAAATGCCGTTTTGCTGCGAGCGTAATTTCCGCCGTTATTATGAATTAGGTGAGAAAAAACGCGAAAAATCGCATAAAACATAAAATAAAAAACATTATAGGCCGAATTTTGAAAAAATCGCTTCGAGGTGCACAACTACATGTATAGATCTTCCCGAGTACCAAATTTGGTGTTTCTAGGTATAGCCGTTTGTCCGTAATGCTGCCGACAGACACACACACACAGACTTCTTCTTTTATAATAAGTAGAGATTATATTTAATACTTATTATATTAAATACTGATTATATTTTTAATTTTGTTACCTACTTAAATTTCTTACATTTTTCTATGTTTAAAAAAAATTTTAAGGTCGTGACCTAAAGCTGCAATAGTATATTACAGCACAAGTGAAGAAACTGATAGTTTCATTCGCGTGTGTGTTGGATTTGCGAAATGCTAATGGGGTCTTCACACCAGAAGGTTAAAGAAACCCTGCTGGACACAATACACCGAGATTACAGAACTGCAACAAATTAATAGAAAAAAAAGCGGAATTTTATTTTCATAAAATTTCATAAAGGTTTCAGACCTTTCTGTATTGGAATTCTTTTGGGTGCTACTGCAAAAACTGTAGGTGCTACATACACAACATTCATTAGGGTATAATTTACATAGGAATGTACATAGGAAAAACTTCCATAAATTTCGTAGTCATGTATCAGTAAGTAGCTTGGGCACGAAAGGAAAGACAGTTTTGCAAACCGAAATCATTAATACTTTGAAACAAGTTTGCAAAATGCTGAAAAATTAGACTTATACTTTAACATTTATACGTCATTATTTTGAAAAAAATCTGAATTGTAATTTTTAGCAAGAAAGAAGCATGCTAACTCTATACTTTCAGAATTTCGACTTTCACGTACTAGAGTTTTAGGAACACGCTTAGTAGAAATACCCTAACGTGAGTTCGTAATTATTTATTTTTCAAGGATGTCAAAGCCTTCTTAGGGTATTTACTTTAGGTAGGAGTCTTAGGGTATTTACTTTATAGCACAGTTTCACGTGTTTTTTTTAAAAATATATCGAAGCTGCTTCGAGTATTTAAGGTAACTGGATTCCAGAAACATAGTACGAAATAGATTCAAACCTCATAAGTTTAATAATGCGTTTAAAAATATTTCTAAGAGTTCATTTTCTTGGTG
This sequence comes from Cheiracanthium punctorium, assembly GCA_038373885.1. Lineage (NCBI taxonomy): Eukaryota > Metazoa > Arthropoda > Arachnida > Araneae > Cheiracanthiidae > Cheiracanthium > Cheiracanthium punctorium. Next base: position 168,124 of record JAWZYV010008076.1, on the reverse strand, counting down.
CTTCTTTTTCGTTTATGTGCAAGTTCAACCTGACCTCATCGTCAGGATTCCTTGATAGCTTCACATTAAGAAAGGAAGCACGCGCGTGAGCCGCTAGGTAATGTGCTAATGCAAGATAGCACATTTCAGCTTTTGGTTGTTTCTGAAATATGTGCTTGTTTGTGGGGTTAGGCACTGCCTCCTAGATATAAAGCCTAACCACTGCTACGTCACAAAGCCTCTACGTCATCAGTTGGCCTTCTAAAGGTGACGTCATCACAGATTAAACTTCATAAAGTAAAAGTATTCGAAATTTCTGGAGAATTTACTCTCTCATAACAACATTTTAATGAATTGAGATAGAAAAATTAATTTAAAAAAAACCAGCAGTTTTTAACTGTAACTAATTATATAATGTAATAAGGGAGTAAATCACAATCAATTGTTTTGTGTCACGAACGTATTTTAATTTTTATCTTTCACTTAAGATACTTTTTAATATTTGTAGCATTCACCAGAAATCTGAAATAGTTTTACTTTATGAGAATGAAAGTGTGGTGACGTCTTTACTTGAAGGCTTCAGCAGGAAGCTTACTGTATCTAGGAGGCAGTGAGTTAGGCCGATTAGCTACGCGTGAGCTCTAGGCCGAGGGGTGGCATGACCACCGTAGGGTCTTTCTAAGGGTTCCTAACTAGTATGTAGCCTGTAAATTTCGGAGGAAACCACGGAAAACTGCGAACGGTTAGGACAGCAGACTTACCTGGTTTTATGAAATTTTTGGCTTAAGAATGATGTATTTTTATTTATTATTCTTTTAAATTATGTTGAAAGATTTGTTATGTCTACCATTAAAATTACAGTATCAGCTGAGGTGTTAAAATTCCGGTCTAATGCGTGGGTGTTGATTTAATGGTCTCGAGTTTTAGGAGGTTTCTTAAAGATTTAGAGTGAAGATGTGTTATAAACTCTTAAAAAGTCCCGCGACAAGGCATACCACCATCCTTAGCCCGCACGTAATTTTGCCACAACAGACAAAAATAAGACAGCGATGGTTGAAAGGCAGCTTCTTCCTTTTTAATGAGGCCAAATGGGATGAAAGACGAATTAGCTCCTGGTCTTCAAATTTTGAACCAATTTCAGATAAGAGTAGAAGAGTCTGCGCCGCCGTGCCACGCCTTCGGGCACTTGTAAAACGCCGCCACCGCCTGATTCTACGCCGGCGCTCCGATTGTACCAATCAAGGTCATAATTTTAGAGAAAAGTTCTAAAAATATTATCAACTTTAGGTTTTTTTCTCTTTCGGTATTTTCGTTTTTTCTTTTGGCAGAAAGAAACGCAAAATTTAAAATGTTATGAATTTTAGTAGAGGAATTAATAGTTTACTTCTGTAATGTAAACTTTGATATCAATTAGTTATTTAAAGTTTTTGAAATCTCCTCACTATATACATGTACCACTGATATGTATATATGTACGCATACACCCATTTTCATTATGCTCTTTTTTTTTTAAATTTCCCACGCCGCCGCGAATTTCTGCACGGCGCAGACCTCTAGGTAAGGGACCTTACATATGAATCAGTACCCATAAAGAGGCTCCCCCGATCCTGGGCTGACACCTATGCTCAGATCAGATCAGAACACACAAATAAAACAAAAAGAAAAATCCCTTCAGAATATCTAATATATATAATTCTCGTGTCACAGTGTTAGTTACCATACTCCTCCGAAACGGCTCGACCGATTTTAATGAAATTTTATATGTATATTCGTTAGGTCTGAGAATAGGTTTTTAACTATGTCTCATACCCCTAAGTCATAAGGGCGGTCCACCCCAAAATTTTTAGCACCAGAGTGCTATTAATTTCCCTGAGGTTTTTTGTGCAGACATTAGCAGCGCGTCGATTTGCTTTGCAAATGTGTTTGCCAGATAATGTAGAGAGGAGGGGGGGGGCACGTTAATAAAATATTGAAGTCGCACAAGGTTTGCAATTTTTGATAATTGATTGCTAAATGTGGTTCCAAAACGTGACAATTTAATGTAAATATATTTCGAGTATAGTTAGAAAACGCCTAGCGTATATTGTAAAACAGTTTATTAGGCGATTTTAATATAGATTTCTATTCCGAAGAAGGACTTTGTGGAACAAGAAAGGAAAACACGGTACACTCATGGATTATGATGCCCATTCTAAACAGTATTTAAAATGTCTTTGCGGTATAGTTGGATTATGCCTATAGGACGAATATGCCTGGCGAAGATTGCAAAACAGTTTCAGTAGGCGATTGTAAGATAGATTTCGATTCCAAAGATGTGTTTTAATGTATAAGAAATAGTTGATTCCTATTTTAACGCCCCCACTCTCGTCAACCTAAAAAATCCCCGTACTTTGGCGAGCTTTGCAGTCATGGGTCTCTGGGAGTTATGCGCAAGTTTCAACGGTACTTACGTATTATCTCGGCGTTCCGCTAAGACAAGCAATTTTTCACCAAGATAAATGCCGGGCACGTGAAAATGTTGATGGTTTCGAATATGATTGGCAACAGTTTGCCAGCAAATTTGACAAAAAGTAGTTTGGCGGAAGTGACCGCCGGGAGAATACGTAAGTGCCGTTTCAACGCTCCCAAAAGAACTATATGAAAACTAAAGTAAACAAATTAGCAATAAACGCATCAGTTAAGGAATTTGAAGACACTTAATTATTAAAACTACATTAATTGACAATCCAAAATAAATAATAATGTAACGGTATGCTGTACTTACATGTTGTTCCAAATCGCCATTTTAATTCTATATTACGATTGCCACATAAATACAAAAAATCGTCATGGTAACTGCATATGTTTAATGATCGCCACCTTGGCGAGAGTCGAGGCGTTAAAGTAGGAATTAACCCAAGAAAGACAAACACGGTACACTCATGGATCTTGATGCACATTCGAAACAATATATAAAACGGTGAAGTATACTTGGCGAGGATTCTAAAACAGTTTTAGCTGGCGATTTTAAGATAGATTTCGATTCCAAAGATGGGTTTTACGTAACAAGGAAGAAAAATACAGCACAGTCATGAATAATGATACACTTTCCAACTTAATGGAATAAGGAAGAAAAATAGGGACGACGCATAAATTATGATACGATTTTAATATATAGCACTATAGTGCGTATTTAAAAGCTGAAAGAGTTTCAGATTTTAATCCTTTTTTTTCTGACAAAACTTTTTATGGAATGACTATGAATAAGTCTCAAGGCCAAACTATGTCTGTTTGTGGCAGAGCACAGATTTGAGCTCAGTAGATTGGCGCACACCATGTTTTTCACACGGACAATTATACGTGGCATGCTCTCGAGTGGGAAAACCATCCAGTTTGTTTGTGTTATCTAAAGATGGGATAACAAAAAACATTGTACACTCTATTGCGTTAAGGGATTGATATTATAATTTAGTAAAGTTATTGTAATTAGCGATATATAAAAATTTAAAGAATAAATTACAATGAATTAAAAATATAAATGTTTGGTATTGTGTTATTTTTATATTCCAGCATCGTTCAGAGCGCTACATGCCTCTTCCACTTAGATACCACATCCTCACACACTTACAGTAAGTTAGTCCTTTTTTACCACTAAAATAATCCTAGGAATAATTTATATGGCAAAACAACGTTTGCCCGGTCAGCTAGTTCAATAACAATAATACGATATAAACACTCACTTATCTGGAAATTGAAAAAAAATAGGCTACCATAGCCGCCAACTTTCAATCGGAATCTATTTTATCTGAAATCTATTTTACACTAATTTCCATATCCTATCCGAAGTTAAAAATTTAAATTTTTGAATTAAAAAGGAAACTTTTAAAAAATTGTGCTGGCCAAAAGGTAGATACAAAACAGAACTTACAGTTAACTATTTTTTTCGTGTATTCCGGATAGGATACTACACATCGTTATTCCGTTTCTGCCATTTATCGGGAACGAAAAGGGTTCACCGAATTCATTGAGTACTTTAGTGCACGTATGATTCAATTTTACATAACTCATACAATGCAATTACAGTAGACTCTCGATTAACCAGGATCGGATTATCCCGGTTGCAACTTATCGGGGACGATCCCGATTAATTATGTTGATGATGTATAGTGTAGAGTTCCGCGGTTAAAAAAATCATTCATGAGGATTTTATGGAACGAAGAAAAGGAATTCCTACAGAAGAGGATTTAATTCATGTCTATTTGCCAGACTTACTGCCCAAAGTAACCTTAAGTACCCCATTTGTCCCTACATTTTAAATTTATGCCAGTTAGTAAAAATTCCTTAACATGCGATCGTAATTAACTGATCTACATTAACATCAAAGCTGTGTATTAGCGTATTTGATTTAAATCACTTCCATTCATTTCTTAATAACTACAATTTAATAACGTATTTGAAAATACCTTGAAATTTTTATTTTCAAATAATTCTAAATTTTGGTGAACTGCGTGTGGAACAAAGTGATCATTCTGTTATTAGGCAACCTGATTTTATCAGGACTCCTTGATACTTTTACAAAGGATGGAAATAGTACGCAAGCAGAAATATTTTATTATATTTTAATTTGAAAAAGCGTATGTTGAGTTTCTGGTTGTTTTAAAATTTTACTTACGTCTGACATATTTTTAATTATTATTCATATAAATTACTCATGTTGAAAGATTTTTGCAATTTTCAATGGGATGCGGTACAGTATGTAGGCAAAACATCCATAAAAAATTTTACCAGGCTGTAACGAAAGGTTTTCGCCGAATCCGCTTGAAAAACTAACTTAAAAACTCCTTAGATAACTGTCGAGTAGTTAATTACTGATCAGACAGTCAGAAAAGGAAACCGAAACCAGTGCTGAAGTTTAACATTTATTAAACATATTCACCCGTGAAAATACCCCAGAGCTGGAATATTTCAACATGCATTAATGATACACTTTACTAGTTCCAGGTTGTTCATATAAATTTCGGCTTCACAATTAATCGTTAGGTCCTTAGCGTGACGCACATGTAACTTTTTTTCTTTTGTGTAGACTAGAGGTATATGGTAGAAGCGTGCCGGAGATTCGTATCCATATCGAAATCTGCAGATATTAAGATAAAAAAGATCTGCATTCGCCAGAGCGGAAAGGTTTATTTGAATCAAGATCCGGATCTCCAAAGAAAAAATTATCCTTATACGGATCCGGATTTTTCGAAGCGGATCTTCCCCGGATCTTTTTAGCGTATTTTCAGGACAAGTCAAAGAAATGAAAAAAAATTATTTTGCTTCTAATTAATTTTTTGTAATAAAACGTAACTTTTATTGTTTAAAACTTAATAATGCGTAGGATTATTTACATTTGATTCTTCTTGTTTAGTACAAACATTCCTCTTTTGCTAAACAAGTAAATTGGTATTAGTAATTTAAAGCTATAAGCATGCATTTACTATAGGCGCACTTAGTAAGCTGTTGAAATATATAAACGTGCGGGCTTTATCCCAATCCCAACCCGCCACTCACCACTGAAGGATTCTATCACTTCAATTTACTATAAGTGTGATTTTCATATAGGGCGGGCTTATCCAACGCCTCCTAGATAAAGAAAGCACAACAGCTCTTACGTCACGAAGCATTACGTCATCACTATTAAAACTTTATGAATTTACCCATGAATAGCAATATTTTAAGCATTTGAGATAAAACATATAATTTTACGAAAAATGGCAGTTTTTAACCATGACTAATTAGATAATATGACAAAGAAATAGATCATAATGAATAATTTTGTATGAGAAAGGTATTTTAGTTTTAATATTTAATTTAAGATATTTTCTAAAATTTTTAGTATTCGCCAGAAATTTTAAATAGATTTACTCTCTGAAATTGAAACTATGATGACGCCACTTTCGTAAGCCTAGTGATGACGTCAAAACTTAGTGAGTTAGGGATTGGAAGGCTTTCTATATTTAGGAGGTATTGGCTTATCTCCTTCCTAGTCGTGCCAGTGGTATTTATATATGCTTATTAATTTTCAGACGCGCATCATTCTGGGGCATCCAACTTGCCTTTCAGTTTTATATTCTGGTTTTATATGGAGCATTTGTAGCTAGAGCATTAATTACTGTCATATTTGAAAGGAAAAAAATGGTACATAGCTTCTATGCATATGAATGTTATTTATGATTAGTTAAATATTCTAGACCAACATTTCACGGATGTGTGATGGGGAAGGGGGAGTTCTCCTATCAAGCCATACTTTTTATAATAGATTTTTAAAAAGAAATTCGAATGGAGTTACTCAAGATTTTATAGCGTTATATTGCAAGAACACTCTCCCTTTTCGGCACATAATATTTTTCTGCAAATTTCTTATCTGTCAGCGATTCATTGTTTATTACAGTGTTTAGTGTGGTATGTGAACAGCTATCCTAAAAATTTTCCAGTGTCTGACAGTCGTATTTATGCACAAAGCTTATACGAATTTTTCAGCCTACTGTTGATAAGATACAACAAAAGGTTATGTAGATTTGAAAACCTGCTTGATAGTAGAGATATAATTTAATGCCCATAGAATAATGTGTAAAGATTTTACAAATCAAATTTTAAGTACTAAAATATTTGTTAAACCATGCACGCTACACAGTATCTGGAAGATGCTATTGTGTCAGAATATTTCACACATTGTAGATGAAATTGTCAATTTAAGACGAATTTCGCAAAATAATGTCCAAGCAAAAAGATCCGTATCCGTATCCACTGATATGAAAGCAAATGATCCGTTTTCATATGCGTGGCCGAGGATACAAGAAGCAAATAATCCGTTGTCATATCCGTACCAGCGGATATGAAACTAAGTTAACCGTTTAAATAACTGTATCTGCGGATGTGACATTTTAAAGATCCGCACACCTCTAGTTTCTGAAAAAGCGCCATGTATAGCTGAAATCTACTAACGATTATCGTAACTAAGCTGCATGTGAGATCGTTCAAACTCGAATGTTTTCATTAGTAACGGTTATGAATGAATGTAACTATCCGAATAACTCTGTTATTAAGTTGATTCGAGTTAATCGATTTTGAAAAATTCATTCAAATGCTCAACAGGCACAATTGCATTCGAATAGCACACGGCATTTAGAATCTCTAATAGTTTTCGAATAGAAATAGCGAATGCCATTTGACTAGGATCTTCGAATAGTATTCGAACGTTTTCGAATATAAAGAGCAACCACAAGTTCTATCTCCAGATAGAGTTTTTTAAAACTAGGTTTTCTGAAACTCTGAAGTAAGAAAGGAAATTATTTCCATGTTGCTCTACGATAGCCTATATGTAAAACATGATTGGGGAAAATAATGATGGGCATGATAATTTTAAATGTAATTCTAAATTCTGATAATGATACTTACTCTCTTAATAATCAAGAGTGAAAAGCCAGTGCTGAGGAGTGATATATCACCCTACCTTCGTGACAAAAATCAGCCAACCTCCATAGAGTGAGAAAGCACTATTCCCAGGAGTGACATTTCTGACTCTGGACTAGGAGTGAGAATTCAAAAGCGCACTCCGGGAAAGAGTGCCTCACTCTAAGGAAAGGGTGACAGCACGCCATCCCTTAAAGAGTGGACTGCTCTAATCAAGAGTGAGCTGTGACTTATTTTAAGAGTGACCGGCACTTTTTATAGAGTGACTATTCAAGGCCGTATCCAGGGGTCCGGACCCCTCCCCCACCCTAAAAAAAATCGATTTTTGTTAATAAAACAATAATAATGACCTCTTTTTGTGAAAAATTCTGCCTTTTCTACCGTTTGGACCCTCGCCAAAATTTTTTTCTGGGTACGGCCCTGTTTTTATTCCTTCAATACGCCTTGCTTCTGGCTATTAACTATTTTAGGATAATCATAATAATTCCTTTCAGGGCGTAGCAGAAATTTTCATGGGGGGGTTACGACTACTACAACTCATATATATTATACGTGTGTGTGATAATGTAGTGAAGAATATACATTTTGTATGGCAAAAAAATTATCATGGGGGGTTATGACCCCTAACCCCCCCCTTGCTAGCCCCTGATCCTTTATATATATATATATATATATATAAGAATGTATCTGGTAGCAGTATAGATTATTATTATTGTTTAAGTGTGTCAAATATTAAAAGTTATTTTCTGTATAGCATCAACATTTACCTAATCTTGTGAATTCATTGAAAATAAAATCCAATATTAGAAATTTAATATTTTGCCCGTTTCTAAGCAAATTTTACCAATCTTAATACTATTGAATCTTAAAACATCTGAAATGTATCAATAATATTGGGTGTATATTAGAAATATTTCCAATGTTATTAAGTAATTACTTTTAAATAACAAAATTTACATAATATGTGAATACTTTGAGAATAAAAACTATTTCCAATATTGGTAAAAATTAGTGTTTGGCCCTGATATATGCTCAAAATATTATTATCATTATTTGTAAAATTCAAATTAACATATGAAGTGTATTCAAATATTAATTATATATTGGGAATATTTCTGAAGTAGTCTCGCTACCAATAAACTTTTAAATATTAACTCAATATTGTGAAAACAATGATATCAAAAACCAATACTGGTACAAAGTAGTAAGTGAACGATTTGAGAATAAACCCAATTTCCAATATTGGTAAATAACATTCCATTATTGGTAAAAATTATCATTTAGGTCTCATAAATTCTCAAAATAATGTTAATATTTTTTTTCTGCTGAATTTAACATACAAAAAAAAAAAAAAAATCTAAATATTGGGTGTATATTGGAAATATTTTTGAAGTAGTCTTACAACTGATAAATTTTTAAATATTAACTCAATATTGTTTAAAAAATTGAAAACAAAAATCAATATTCGAATAGAAAGTTTAGCGTGTGGCCCAGATATATCTAAAATGCATTTATAGTGTTGGATATACATTCAAAATATATCCAATATTGATAAATAGTTACTTTAACATAATTTTATACCATTTTTAATTTTTTTGGTTAATATTTACTCAGTGCTACACTGGAAATGAAATTAACATTGGTAAAAAGTAGAAACTTGATATTTAAGCATTATATTGTCAAATTAAAAAACTTTATTGCTATTGAATTTAAATTAAATATATTTAAAACGTATCTGCAATATCACGTGTCTTGAAAATATTCTTCGTATTGTACAAATAAATCTTTTTGCCGCATTTACCCACACAGCACAAGTTTGTCCACAGGCAATCTTTAATTTAATACATTAGAGCTGGATATTGGGTATATCTATTAGAAGTCCATGTGATCCTCCAGATAACATAAAATAGATCCCTCTATTTGAGGTGTGATCTCTCTAATGAGTAAATAACATCTATAATATCCATTTCTATAAGAGATCTGTATATATGTTGCACAGTTACAATAATTAAACTTCCAGAAGATCCCAAATGTCCCAAAAATGGATATCTGTTTCATATACAAAATATCCCAGTAATCAGAAATTGATTCCTATTTCATATCCAGAACTTCTTAGATATCCATTTCTTGGCTATTTTGGATTATTGTCATGCTCAGAATGATTCATAGCAGCTGGAAAATAAATTTTACATAGATCAATGATACAAGTAATATCTAACTACATGCATTTTTAAATTCTTGCTTTTGTTCCTGTGAAATGTGGACTGTTCACAAAAAGCATGTAGTATTTAAACGACCATCCTATTCTGAAACTAAACAGATTAAGAAGGAGTGCAGAGGTTCATTTTAATAATCAGATGATGGCATCACTAAAAGGTACCCGCAAGAGTTCCACATGGCTACTAAATTAAACCTCTGTAACCTCTAGATCTATTTAGTTGCAGAATTCGTTTACAGTTTATGTTTTGTTTGCTCAGCCAAAACTTATCAGGTATAGAAGTGAAAGTTTCAAAATGCATGGGGGTGATCTGTATAGCCATTGAGCTATGTAAAATCCGCCAGCAAAGAGATTTGTAGGAACTTTCTTTATCTGCATACTATAACTTCATTTGAGTTAATCTGTGATCAAACAAGAATGAAAATAAAAGTTTCGCACAATTCTTCACATACAGAATATCGAGATGATCAACATTACTCAACAGTGTGCGGAAATATTTGATATGTTTAATTTTTCCTTTTCTCCTGCAGAAATAAAAAATAATCCCTGACAGCTTATTTTTTACCAATAGTACATTTTAGAACAATTTTCACTTATACCCAGTATTAATAAAACAATAAAAATCGCTTATGATAAGATATTTAGACAAAATCAAAAGAATACTAATAATTTTTTATTTTTAAATAGCTTTTGTTTTAAGCATAATTTAATAAAACTTTTTTTTTCAACTTTATTACAATTAACAAGTCCTTTTAAAAAAAAGAAATAAAAAAGGGACAAGATTGAATTGTTATCGAAAAGAAATTATTTGAAATTAAATTTCTGTCATTTATACATACAAATACAAGAATTATGAAACACAAAAATAAATTAAAATAGTAAGAACTATCTTTTAATTGAAAACCCAAAAACATTAAACTAATTGCTGGCTAAATTAAAAATATAAATATATCTGCTGATAAGCTCTGTTAATGTATATATCATGTTTGGAAATTTAAGAGAAAACCTATTTTTTACCCCCCCCCCCCCAAGAAAAAGGAATAAAGTATTTCTAAAATGGAAACAATTTTTATTTAATTTTTTTTTCGGGAAAAGGGGTAAAGAAATGTTTTTGTTTTGGCCACTTCTTCATGAAATGCACTCTCTTTCTATCCTAACACATTGGTGCAGTACACAAGTAATATAAATCAAAACAAATTATTTCATAATTCCCCAACATTGCCCATTTAGTTGAAATCCCCCAGTATTTTTGTCTTGCCCCAAAATCATAAATTAAAGTTTAGAGGTGTGAGCAAGAATACGGGTTAGAATCCCTTAAAACATCACCCACCCCCAAGCAGACACCCTTCTTGTAGACTTGCCATAACACAAAGAAATAATTTAAGTTTAGAACATGAGGGTGAATTATAATAACCTCCATAGATAACGTTTGGGCGTGGGGGTGGGATTCACAGAAACTAGAAATTTTGTATTTTTCTGCACCTCTTAAAAAAGTAAAAAACCTGTTCTGAACATAATTTATACATGTCTCATAAGAAGATATTTCTTAATTTTTATAATATGTATACACATTCATTTATTTATTTATTTTTAAGTGTGATTTTATTTCATTAAATTTCACTTTTACAGCAAAATAGCTACAAATTTAATCTTTTACAAACTTCAAATTGAAAAGAAAAATTCTTTTAATATAGATTTTATGCAAGAATTATTATACTATTGAATTAAATAAAAACTTTGGTAATGGAACTTCCAAGTCCAGAGCAGTCTTCAGACTAGCTAACTTTAGTTTACCATGCATAACCTAAGTTTAAAAAATTCAAACGATTACAGAACTGCAATAGTAAAAAATAGCCTGTGAATTGAAAAAAAAACTGAAAAATATTCTTTATTGACACCCATTGCATACAGGTTTGAATAAATTATAAAAGCAATGGCAGTGAACACACAACAAACTTATTAATAATTTTGTTTAATTGAATTATTTTGTTTCATCAATATAAAATACAATTACTGGATAGTGTTTCAATAATACTTCACATTCAGAGTTTCTTCGAACAGCATCTGGAAGATAAAAATTATGACTTTAACAAGTAATTACAGAATTAATAAAAGTTAAAACATAACTGCTATTCTATCCTAATAAAAAAGGATAACCCCCCCCCCCATAATTTGAATAAGACTGAAGACAGGTTCAAAATCAGGAAGAGTTGGCAGCTAGAATATTCTAGAGCACAAACTAGTTCTATGTTAAATACATACAAAATAAAATTAGTTTTGTGTGTACATGGCTTAGTGTCAAATTTAAATCTCCAACTAAAGTACAAACTAACACATTCAACTAAGTGATGAATTTACAGAGAAGTAAGACAGCAGAACTTTTTATTTGACCCAGAAAACACTAATGAGGTCACAAAACATTTTGGTTATAGTTTCATTAAAATCGGAGGATAATTTTATAATAAAAAGTGTGTAAATCTAGATACATTTTAGAACACCTTTAGGAGCAGGTTAAATACAATTTTGGAACAGCACAAAAGCATATCAAAAAAGTTTATACGTATGGTAATAATAAATACTCTCAAGTAGCATTTACATATATGTAGCCTTCGAGTAAGAGAAGGAAGAGAAAGGGGGCACTTACTGTTAAAATTATGCAAATTATGCAAAAAATGAATAAATGAATAAAATAAAGATGTAAAACTTTCATTATTGTTTCAATTGATATTAATTCTACTACACTGTAAACAATTGTAATAGTATAAGCACAAATTTACCTTTTTTCACAATAAACTAAGGTAATTAATGTTGTTATTAACATAAAAAAAAGTTAGAGCTTCTGTACTTTAGTTAGAAATAAAGCCTAGTCCTTAGCATATATTCTCGCTAGTATTTAACTAACTAGTTTTATTAAATGAATATCCTTGACCAGTTAACATTTTTATCCGATAATATTGAAACATAAAATAATTGTAGTCATGAAAACAATTTCCCGAAACATTTTTATGGTTCTTGTAACTTTCAATGCTAAACTTCCTGTAGAAAGTACTTTAAAAAATAAATAAGGATAAACTATGATCAAGGATTGGTAACAAGTTATTATTAAATATAATGTTGCGACACTTACCTTTTTTCCTGTAAAATTAAACTTACTGTAACTATTGAATTACTTCCTAACAGGGCACAAAATTTAGTATATCCGTCATGTATGTTGTCCTGTTCAACACATACGTGCTACAACAGACAGATACAGAAACATAAATAAAACACTACGATCAAATGTAGTAGCGGATACAGAAATTATTTTCTTGGGGGGTCTATAATGAAAAAAAAAAAAATGCTTATTTGACCTGGCCTAAACACAAAATGTACATATAGTAAATCAAATTGTTAACCCTACTCATAGCAGTGTCTTTTCAAACAACCGAGTAGAACTGGAAGCGAAACTGAATTAAACTGACTTAAATATTGTGATTTTTCAAAATTACAATAGAATTTACGATAAGAGAAAAGTTATTTGGTTTCACTTACTTGTGTTAGCTAAAATTATTCCATTATGTTTTCAAGGTGTAACGACTGCAGGCGTCCAACATGGCGTCGTTTGGGTGTGGAAGCAACGCAGTCACTCCTACTAAAGTGAAAGCATCTTGGGAAAGGTGGTGACTCTCTCGCTAGAGTGAGCAGATAGCGCTTTCACTCTTACTCTAAAAGTGACATTGTCTCACTCTTGCAGTTAGGGTGACAGAATCCTATCGATGAAGAGTCATAATACAGTTTTCTCACTCTTATCTCACTCTATCTGGGATCATTTGCCGGTGACTTTTTCTAAATGTGACAATGTCACTCTAAATTTTTAAGAGAGTAAACAATAGGGATGCTACATGAAACAACGAAACAAATTACACTTATCCTTTAACATTTATACCTCTTTAGGATTAAAAAAAAAATTTGATTTGCAGTTTTTCGCAAGAAATAAACACCTCAACTCTATCTTTTGAGAATTTTAACTTTCACGTGCTGAACAGACTTTAGGAAACACGCTTAGTAAAAATGCCCTAACATGAGATCGTACTTAAATAATTTACAAGAATATCGAAGCAGAGCCTGAAGTATTTGCTTTAAAACACTTCCACGCGTTTTAAAAATCTGTATCGAAGTTGTTCAAAGTATTTATGATAAATGGATTAGAAAAAAAAAAATACAGTGAAAATGCTGTGAACTTCGTAATTTTAATAAAACATTCTAAAGCGTTTCCAAGTTTTTATTTCCCTAGTGTTTATGTTTAAACGTAGCAGTTGGGAATTCAGGTGAATTCTGTTTTTGTGTAGCCTGACATCTTGGTCCGGATTCCTTGATACATACCAACACCTACTAGATACAGGCGGCCGTCCAGGCGGTGTAGTGGCTAGCGCGCCCTACTACTATCCTTTGGGCCCGGGTTCGACTTCCGGCTTTGGGTGTCGATGTAAAATTGTCCGTCCTTGTGCTGTAAAATTGTACTTTGCAATAAAATCTGAACTTGTACTAGGAACAACTGATATGACAGCCATAAAAGTGCTATAGATCTCGAAAAACTGTGTCATTCATTCATAAGATACAGGCCGACTAACAACTGAAGCTTTGACGTTCTCACTAGATCTTCGTAACTAACGTCATCACAACTGTGTCTCCAAAAAGTAAAACTATTTCAAATTTTTAATGGATACTACAAATATTAGAAAATATCTTAAATTAATGATAAAAATTTAAATACCTTTCTGATTAAAATAATACATTGATCTACTTCTATATCATATAGCGCCTGTAAAAATTGTCACATGTCGTAAAATTAATTTTACTATCTTATACCATTAAAGAGTTTTACGAGAGAGGAAATTTACCATAAAAGTGAAAAATTTGTAATAAAAAGTAAAAATTATGGTGGTTAATCTTTCAAACAAAGCCCAGAACTTTTCAAGTACGCAATACTGGTTATAAAGATGCAAAACACAACCATTTTTCCATGTTTTGCAAATAGGAAAACCCACATCGTTATTTCGGTTCTTCAACTTACCGGGAACAAAAAGAGAGGGTGTTCACAGACCTTAGTGAGTAATGTTGTGCATGTAGGATTCATTTTCACATAACTCATCCAGTGTATACCCAGTAGGTTCCCGATTAACCGGAATCGCATTATTCGGGTTGCTGTTTCATCTGGGACGGTCCCAATTTATTATGTTGATGACGCATAGAAATTAGTATAAACCACCACCGTTAAAAAATCAGCGAGGGTAATTTTATCGAATGAAGAAAATGAAATTCCCACAGGAAAACGACGATCTACTGAACAGCAGAGAAATGTCTTGGAACATTTGAGAAAGCAAAATTGTTGTGAAAACTGCAATGCAACAATGGATTAACGAAGTTCGACAATTAGGTTTTAACCTTTTAACGCGCAGTGTTCCCTCTCTGGGAACACCAAACTCACGTTTTGACTATTGCCAGTCACGAAGAATAGATTTAATTTCTAAATAAATTGTTGCGGGTGACATAGCTCCATGAGAATCCTTTACTTTTTAGCACGTCATTTCCCGTCAAAAAATTGTCACGATTATTTTTAACAGCATTGGCATCTGCTGAAAAATGGAAGAATGCGAGAACATCTGGATAGATTGCCCAATGCTGAAAAAAGGGCAGCCGTTGCCATCGCTCGACTTAACCAGCAAGATGGTGGATGATGGAAAAGTTCAACGCGTGCCACGGATCTAGAGCCACGTGCCACTGACGCAGGCTGTACTGTGCTGGCTGTGCGCGCACAGCCAGATTAAAACTGTCCGCTTTGTACGGAAGCTTTCATAGGTGCTGTATATCACATACAAAATAAAACATATCTACAAGCTAAAATTCAGTGGAAATACACTAAGAAAATGGACATCCATTCCTGAGCATAAAACAATAAAGCACTAACAGCATTCAAAAGCAAGTTTCTAAAAACAAGGAAAATATCGCTTACAATAGAGCAGGATTCACAGATTAATAGAGATGTGGGGAGGAAAATTTTCCAGACATTTTTCGGCTATGTTTTTTTTGGAAAACTTTTATATGTCAAAAAGGTAATTTTTTTCATAGGACAGATCTGAACTTTCTATTTTTTCTTTCATTAGTCAATTTTTGTATCATTCAAACAAAAACTACAAGTCATAATTCTAACTTTATAATCTACATGAATAAAATTTAGTTACATTCTGTTTTACATAAGATTTGTCAACAACTCATAACAAGTCAATTCACCCTATTTCATAATTGAAAAATCTGGAGTGACTCCACTCGACTTTCCGAACACTTACGATTAAGATCATTACCAAGCATATAAATAAATTTTAATCGATGAATAATTCAAATATATATACCAAATTGAAGCTCAATCGAATGTACCGTTTAAACGCTAGCGCACTTTCAAGAATTTCTCCCCATAGGCCATAATGTAAAAGAAATCTTGGTCGTAGCCCTGTAGAAAAACTATAATTCCTATACACACCAAAATCAATACAGGTCTTGCGACGGTAGTTTATAACATATATACCCAATTTGAGCTCAATCGAATGTACCGTTTAAACGCTAGCGCACTTTCAATAATTTCTCCCCATAGGCCATAATGTAAAAGAAATCTTTGTTTTAGCCCTGTAGAAAAACTGTGAGTCCTATACACATCAAAATCAATACCTGTCTTACGATGGTAGTTTATAACATCTATACCCAATTTGAGCTCAATCGAATGCACCGTTCAAATGCTAGCGCACTTTCCAGAATTTTCCCCCATAGGCCATAATGTAAAAGAAATCTTTGTCGTAGCCCTGTAGAAAAACTATAAGTCCTATACACAACAAAATCAATACATGTCTTACGATGGTGGTTTATAACATCTATACCCAATTTGAGCTCAATCGAATGCACCGTTTAAACGCGAGCGCACTTTCCAGAATTTTCCCCCATAGGCCATAATGTAAAAGAAATCTTTGTCGTAGCCCTGTAGAAAAACTATAAGTCCTATACACACCAAAATCAATACCGGTCTTGCGACGGTGGTTTATAACATATATACCCAATTTGAGCTCAATCGCATGCCCCGTTCAGGAGCTATCGTGTTCACTCACATACACACACACACACACACACACACACATACACACATACATACATACATCTCGTAAAAATAGCATAAATGAATTCAGAAGACCTCAAAACGTGTCAATACACCAAAATCTCGAATTCGAATTTTTTCATGATTACAATACTTTCCTTACATGGTACATGTTCGGAAAGTAAAAAGCACAGAACCCATACCCCCTCTTGTTATTTGATAAACACATCACACCTCCTGTTATTTGATAAATAAAGTAATGGAGTAATGACAGAGGCCAGAAGAAGCCGCCAATGTTGCAATTGCAATTATAAAGGGAATTGCTCTCACATAACAGAACTAAGTTGGACAGAATACTGGGCAAAACAAAAGCTCTGCAGCAGAGACACTATTTGGATAGCTGCCACTAAGATATCTCCAACCACTTGGTGGGAAGGTTATTGCAGTACAAGAGAACTATCTAGGGTTACAGTCAGAATTTTTAATATTCCCTCAAAATCTGCTTCATGTGAACACAGTTGGAAATCATTCATCAACTTAAAAAGAGAAATAGATCAACAGATGAACACACTGCGAAGCTAGTGTGGGTTTCACAAAATCTTCATTTGATGAGCGATGACAGTGTCATGCTTTCAAATTCTGCTTCTGCTTCTGAGCATGATCTATCAAAGGTATACACAAGCACAATCTCTTCCCTTTGTAGTAGCACTTCTGATTTAGATCACCCTGTGCTGTGCAGTTCTGAGAGTGACCCGTAAAGTTTGTAGAAAAAATTGTGATCAAAATCATATTATATTTGTTTCTTTTTTCCACAAATTCTTGAATGACTAAACTTTGTTCTTTTTTAATTTGAAACAAACACATTTTAATAGTAATTTGTCTTTTCTGAAATAGGTCAGAATAACTAAGTAAAAATTTTTATTTTATTTTTTGTAGAGAAATATGTAGTTATTTTAGAACCTATTTTGTTTTCATTTCAGCTATTCATTGATCAGTTCAGTAAATAAAACATTTTGTCCAATACGGTATATTTTAATTAATTACTGAGACATTATACGTTCATAATATTGATTACATATTGATTACCCGTCCTCGACGGGTTAGTGAATGCAAATTTCCAAAAAGCAAGAACTTTCGTCAGCATTGTAGGAGTACACAGTATGGATGTAGTATGTTGCCAAAGTAAAGAAAGCGAAGTTATAATTTTTATGTATTGTTAAAATATTACAGGATAGAGAGTAACTAAGTAATATCATTTCTTTCGCTTTAGTCGTAATTATGTGATGCGCGAACGAATATTTACGCATATTGAAATAATTTTCGCAAAATCTCAAAATGTAATCAACATTTTTGAAAAATTGGAAGCCTAGTTGAGTGACAACCTATCATGTCACCCAAATTTGTTTCATTCCCTGCAGTCTTTATTTCGTGATGCTGGAACAAATTTTCAACATTTTAAAACGATTTTCGCAAAATCTCAAAATGTAATCAAAATATTTTAAAAATTCAACGCCTATAAATTAAGATTAGCAACTACCTATCATATCACTAAATTTCGTATCATTCGTATTAGTCGTTATTATGTGATGTTTGAAGAAATATAAACGTATTTTGAGAGAATTTTCACAAAATCTCAAAATCTAATAAAAATGTTTAAAAAATTGGACTCCTATAGTTTATATTGAGCAACAATCTATCGTGTGACCAAATTTCATATCATTCACTTTAGTCATTATTACGTAATGCGGGAACAAAGATTCACTCGTTTTAAACGATTTTCACAAAATCTCGAAATCTGATCGATTTTTTTTAATTAGATGCTTATAGTTTAAGATGAGTGACCACCTATCATTTCACCAAATATCATTTTTTCACCTTTGGAGTTATTACGTGATGTGCGAACACAAATTTACGCAGTTTGAAATAATTCTCGCAAAATTTCAAAATCTAATCAAGATTTTTTTTTAATTCGACGCCTATGTTTTAAGTTGAGTGACCACCTATCATGACACCCAATTTCACATCACTCGCTTCAGTCGTTTTTACGTGATGCTTGAACACAAATTTACGCAGTTTGAAAGGATTTTCGCAAAATCTGAAAATCCAATTAAGATTTTTTTAAAATTGGACGCCTATGTTTTAAGTTGAGTGACCACCTATCATGACACCCAATTTCATATCATTCGCTTCAGTCATTTTTACGTGATGCTTAAACAAAAAAAGCGTCACGGACAGAATGACAGAACGACAGAATGACAGAATGACAGACAGACAAACTTTTTTTTGAGGGTCGCATCGGATTCCCGGGTGCTTGAAACGGATAGAAATCGCAAAATTTTTGAATTCCAAGAAATGTACAGACAAAAGTCTAATTTTATTTATATACATTTTGAAGAGGGAAAACTCAAAAGGACATCACATCCTGGCCTGATAAAAATAGTACAGTTTTATTTACTTGTAGCCTTTAGTGAAGAAAGCTAAATTTTACTATACCTTATTATATTACTGGCTTAGAAAAAATTCGGAAATTTTAACAGAAAATTTTCCATTTCAAAATTTTCTGGAAAACCCTCTACGTTGCAGCTTAATGCAGTGAACTATTTCAACAAGCGTTCGATGACAACTGAACAACTCAGCCTGTCCTGCCTCCTTTAAATAGGTCACGCCTGATGCGTATTCACAATCGCGGGTCTCTTCAGCGGGTTGGCGATTTCACCTTGGCGCGCCCAGAGAATATCGCCACTCTCCGGCGCTCACGCGCAGTAAACCTGCTGAAGAGACCCGCGACGCGATTGAAATTGAACCGCCCGCCAGTATGATTTTCTTCAGCATTTGTTAAATAGAAATGTTTTAAATATTTCTGAAAAGTAAGATTTATAAGGTGTGTATTTTTTTTTTCGCTAAGTTAAGCACGCTTGCACCGTATGAAGTTTGTCATATTATTATTCGAATTACTGTAAGATTAATAATCTATATATATCAACACCTGTGACAGTGTGACTTCAAGCTTTATAAGATTTGTAATATTAATATTTTAAACATTAATAAAAGTGAACATTGAGGCTAAAATAACTTTGTTTATATTACTTTTGTTCCAATGACTTTTGAACATTTAAATAATTTGACCCCAGACTTTCAATGAATTGAATGCATCCATACAGTCTAATGTATTTAAAGTCATTTCGCTGATCCTGAAAATAAATTACCCAGTCGATTGCAGTCAAAAAAGATATTGAAAACAGTTAGATATTACAATAGTTCTAAAGACAAAAGTTCAAAATTCTACGAAGTTCTACGAAATTCTACGAAAATTCTACTTCTCTATGAAGTTTTAGAGTTATACAAAATACGAAATAGTTTTTGGCGCCAAATTTGACGATATTTCGGCGAAACTCGCCAAGACCGACGACAAATGGCGAGATTTTGGACATGGACCAAACAATGACTGTCTACAGTTGTATTATATTGAAGATGTCCTTAGACATTAATGTACTGAAATTCTTTTCGGTGGTCCTGTAAATAAACTCTCTAGTTGATTGGAACGAAAAATCGAGATGCACACCTAGATGTTACGACAATCTTATATATGAAATTTCAACATTCTAAGACTAATAGTTTGTGAGATTTGAGAGTTAATACATACACACGTACGTCTTAAGTCGACAAGCTTGGCGACTTTTGGCGTAGTTCTTGAGGGTGGCACGTGACCTTGGTCGGACCATTACCTAACTTATGTGGTAGGTCGTTATTGTGCTTGAAATGGATGAATTCCCCTAAAACTGCCATTGACCGTAATGTATTGGAAATCTTTTGAGTGTTCCTGTAGCAGAACTGTAAAGACACTTCCTTTAATGAAGAAATTCATTTTCTAACTGTTAACAGCATATATCACTTCTGAGTCATTTGAAATAGCCCATTACCTCTAAATACACTTTAATGAATTTCCGCCCATAGAGCGTAATGCATTTAGAATATTTTAGGCGGTCCTGTAGATAAACTATCTAGTCGATTGAGACCAAAAGGGGAGGTGCACAACTAGATCATAGAATGGTCGTAAATATAAAATTTCAACATTCTACGACCAATACTTTTTGAGATATGCGAGTTACATACATACGTACGTACATACAGACGGCATGGAAAAACTGGCCAAAATAGAGTCGCCGCTGGTCAAAATGAGTTGCAGACGCGTTTATATAATCGTGCATGCTAGCTTACGATGAAATGCACCAAAAAAAATTTAAAAGTTAAATTTTGAGGTAGTCAAAATCGGTTTTTTCGTCGAAATTTGGCCCCCGAAATTTTCGGGATCACATTACCTCCTTATACTCCGTACAAGGAAGTAAAAAACAATTCTTTGTTAACTTTAAGCGTTCTATCGCGAAAATAGTAACATCTTAAGTGAATACATTCACCCGTGGTATAATAAAACATGTTTCATTGTACTCGAAATTGAGGCTACAAATTAAATAAATATTTACAAATTCCTAGTGTTTTTTCTTTAATTCTAGCTTTGAAAGCATGAAGACCACATTACAGTGATTACAATATTTGAAAAATCTGATGTGTCCAACACATGACTTCCTCGCACGTCTATTAAATCAAAAATATTTTCGACGCCCTTCCTCTAAACTTATTTGTTTGAAAGAGATAAAATATCAATAATAGTAAGGTTTAGCGATTTCTAGCCAAATATTTCGATATCGCCAAGCTGAGTTCAATTTGAAAGATTTCCTTCTGACATTTTATTTGGCGATATTTCACCTAAAGCCGACAAACTTGAGATAGTTTGCGAGATTTTGGGGATAGCCAAAGTAGTCATTGACCACAGGCTTTTAATGAAGTGAATGCATCCATACACCTCAATATATTTAAAGTCATTTGGCTCACCCTGTAAATAATTCCCAGTCGATTGCTGTCAAAAAAGATATTGAAAAAAGTTAGATATTACAATAGTTCTAAATACAAAGTTAAAATCTACGGGTTAAAGTTTTAGAGTTATACAAAATACGAAATAATTTTTGGCGCCAAATTTGGCGATATTTCGGCGAAACTCGTCAATGTCGACGACATTTGGCGAGATTTTAAGCATGGAGCAAACAATGACAGATTATCGCCAAATTTGGCAATATTTCGCCAAAACTCGCCAAGAACGATGACAAATGGCGATACTTTGGGCATGGACCAAATGACTGACTATCGCCAAATTTGGCGATATTTCGCCAAAACTCGCCAAGGTCGAGGATAAACGGCGAGATTTTGGGCATGTCCAAACAATGACTGTCTACAGTTGTATTATATTGAAGATGTCCATAGATATTAAAGTACTGAAATTCTTTTCAGTGGTCCTGTAAATAAACTCTCCAGTAGATTGGAACCTCAATGCACAATTAGATGTTACAACAATCTTATATATGAAATTTCATAAAAGTTTTTGAAATTTGAGAGTTGAATATGCACACACGTACACCAAAAGTCGCCAAGCTTGGCGACTTTTGGCATAGTTCTTGAGGTTGGCACGTGACCGTGGTCGGACCATTACCTAACTTATGTGGTAGGACGGTATTGTGCTTGAAATGGATGAATGCCCCTAAAATTGCCATTGACCGTAATGTATTGGAAATCTTTTGAGTGTTCCTGTAGCAGAACTATAAATGATAAAAACCCTTTTTTTAATGGAGAAATTCATTTTCTAACTCTTTACAGCATATATCACTTCTGAGTCGTTTGAAATAGCCCAATACCTCTAAAAAACGCTTTGATGAATTTCGCCCATAGAGCGTAATGTATTTCGAATCTTTTGGGCGGTTCTGTAGATAAACTATCCTGTCGAATGGAATCGAAAGGGGAGGTGCACAACTAGATGTTACAACTATCCAAAATATGAAGTTTCGACATTCTACGCCTAATAGTTTTTGAGATATGCGAGTTTAATGAATTTCGGCCCATTGAGCGTAATGTATTTCGAATGTTTTGGGCGGTCCTGTAGATAAACTATCCAGTGGAATGGAACCAAAAGGGCAGGTGCACAACTAGATGTTACAACTATCCAAAATATGAAGTTTCGACATTCTATGCCTAATAGTTTTTGAGTTAGACGAGTTTAATGAATTTCGGCCCATAGAGCGTAATATATTTCGAATCTTTTGGGCGGTCCTGTACATAAACTATCCATTGGATTGCGACCAAAAGGGGAGGTGCACAACTAGATCATAGAACAATCCTAAATATCAAATCTCAACATTCTACGACCAATAGTTTTTGAGATATGCGAGTTACATACATACGTACGTACAGACGGCATGGAAAAACTGGACACAATAGACTCGCCGCTGGTCAAAATGAGTTGCAGACGCGTTAATATGATCGTGCATGCTATCCTAAGATGAGATGCATCAAACAAATTCTTAAAATTAAATTTAGAGGTAGTCAAAATCGGTTTTTTTGTCGAAATTTGGCCCCCAAAATTTTTCGGGATCACATTACTTCCTTATACTACGTACAAGGAAGTAAAAATCATTAATCATACCTTTCAAAACATGCAAGGAAAACAAATAAGAATGTAGCGACGCAGTTTACTTTGAATGGTGAAAATCCACTAATTTTCTGTATCTCTTGTTGTGAAAATGCGATTGTCTACAAATCACATCACTAAATGAAACATATATGCCGAGTGTTTATAATTAAACTTCCCTATAAACAGGGATCAACAGTTAAAATGGATGAACGGATTGCAAACAAATTTGGTTTATAGACTCTACATGAGATGCACTGAAGGAATTTCGAAAAAAAAAAAAAACAGATCAAAAGTGCCCAATAGGTGGTGCTTTGCATATAAAAAACAGGAAATTCAGGAATGGAAATACCCAATTCGAAATGCAAGGAATTTCAACATTTATTGAATAGTTTTTGAACATTAACTTATTTGGGTCATTTTTTAAGTTGAACTCTTCATGCCAAAACGCCACCTAGTGGGCAATTTCTGAAGTATACTTTAAAAAATTTTCTTTTGAGCGCGTCACGTGAACAGTGTTTATGCCAAATTTGGTGGCAATCGGCTTCCCCGTTTCAGCTGCAGAATGCCGTTTTTACAGGAAGCTGAATTATAACCACCCTGTTTATATTTGCATAACAGGGGTGTGTGAGTTTCAACTTTTTGAGACCCGACAAAAGAAGTGTGATCATTCTGCTGAAATGCAACCTGATCTTTCTTCTCGGGACATCTTGAAACCTTTACAAGTCTTTGCACAGTTCTTACAAATCCATTTTTTTCCAAGATTTAAAAAGAAATATCTCATTTGAATTTCCGGTTGTGTTTTAAATTGTTGCTAAATATCATGGTTGCAAAGAGTCCTTGCATATAATTAACCACCTTTTGTAAACAGTACATTTTTATGTACTTTTCTTTCAGTAACGAAACAGTCCGTCCGTTAAACTCAGAAATGTCTTTATTGACTTAAATGTCGTTAATGAATATAAATGCTATTCAATTATATTCATTGACTTGTCACAGCTATGTAAACAGTGACTTATTTTTATTTGTTTATTTTTAATTTCGCATGTTGAAAGATTTTTACCATTTTTTATAGAGCATGTGGTACAGTACGTCGGGATCATATATACAGTTTTTAATAATCGAGTTGTATTTAAATCAGTTATAGCACAAACAGGCAGACAAAAAAAAAATTGAAATCAGTCTTCAGACAAGCAGAGCAGAAGAAAAACCGAAATAAGTTGAATTAAAAACATTTATTTCAACATAATCACTCGTGAAAATATTTAAGAGCTGGAATGTTTTCATTAGTCATGGTCATGAATGAATGAAACTGTCCGGTCAAACCTGTTATTCAGTTCATTCGAGTTAATCGATTTTCAAAAATCCATTCGAACGCTCCACAGGAGCATTCGAATATCACACGGCATTCAGAATCCGTAATAGCATTCAAATAGAAATTGCAAATACTGTTTGAATAGCAACTTTGAAAAGTATTTGAATGTATTAGAATAAAAACCGCTAATACTACTGGAATAGTATAAATAGCGAACAGTCAGTTGCGAAGTGCGTAAAGCACATTTACATGTTGCACTACGGCAGCCAATATATAACTTATTAATTGGAAAACTGATAATGAGGATGATCATTTTAATTGTAATTCACAATTGCGATAATGATGCATAAACAAGGGCGTGCTACATAAAACAAACAGCATTGTTCTAGCTCCAAAATCATTATTTTCAACACTAATAGCATTATAAAGTTTATTTTCATAATGTTATATAATCGTACCAAAAGTAATCGTTAAATTAGAAATTCAAACTTTCCATTTCAAACATAAAAGTGCTGAATTTTCTGAAACAAAGTGATGTTTGAAATTAAAGGTACAAAACAAAAACTACTAAATGTTCTATGTAATTCGAGAAAATCAGATAGGGTGCAAAATTTTTACACGCGACGCATGGAGAATTTTTTTAATGAGTAAATGAAGTTTTTTAATGATTATGTTAAACTAAATCATAAGAGTATTGCAGAAGAATTCGAAGTTTTTTTTCGTTTTTTAGCATTCAATGTTTGGAAACATGCTCTGATTACTCCCAAATATTCTTTTAGAAGTGCCTTGTCAGTTACACAGTAAGGTGAGAAATATGCTTCAGAGAACAAATTTCTTTTTGTATTTTACTTAATAAATTTCTGTTATTCAAAAGCATGATTACACATCTTAAAATATTATCATTACATCCTAATTTTTCTCACATTTTTCATGTTAATAAAAAACAAACAGAGGGAAAAAAATATTTTTTTTAACTACACGTTATATAAATTGTTATCATGTAGTTTGAATTTGAAGTTAATATTGTTAAAGTAAAACAAAATTGAAGGGTAAATAACATAAAAATTAGGTTTAATTGAATTTTCATTTATACAATTGTCCATAAAAAATAAGACGTAAATTACATAAAAGTAGGTTCAATGAACAAATCGAACAAATAAATTAAGCTAGATTCATGGGACTTGGACTGTAAACAACATTACCGTGAATGAGTGTTAAGTTGCAAAACTTTCAAACAATTTTTGGAGAAGAATACACAGGTTGTTCATAAAAATCAATCCTGACATATTTGAACCTCTAACCAATGGTCCGCTCGACAGATCGAGATCAGATTTAAGGTACTCTGAAAAAAGTATATGTTAAAGAATGACTGCACAAAGAGCTTTATGTATTGGATGTCTTTTGGGTGATACTGTTAATACCGAAATCATGGACACTTTCGAACAAGTTTGGAGAATGCTGAGAAATTACCGGTATACTGTACGGCAACCCGTATAACATTTATACCTCACTAAAAAAATAATTTGAATTGTAATTTTTAGCCAGAGGAAAGAAATACGCCAAATCTACCCTCTGAGAACTCTAAATTTAACGTACATGGATAGAGTTTAGGAAACATGCTTAATAAAAATACCCTCTTATCCAGTGGTGTCGTGTGTGTGGGTGGGGGGGGGGGGAGGGGGGTGCGGAGCGCACCGGGTGACACCAAAAAAATGCTAGTTTTAAAATTTTCAATATATTTTCAATAAAACGTGTTGTTTCATCTCGACTTTTTTTTTCCAGTTTAAAATTTTCAACATTTTCCTCATAAAACAAGAATATAGTAGGTAGTTCTCTCAACTTAAGTGTTGTTATTTCATCTGTATTTTGTTCCACTTTTAAACAGGGATGTAACTAAGAACACTTTCTCCTGCTGGAGGGAAGGGCAGTGGATCTTGGACAAGGGATGCAAATGAGGTGCTTGACTAAACTAGGGGTGCAGTAAAGATTACACACGGCCTTGCTCAAGTCAGGGTAGTGATGCACGGTAGAGATGAGTTCGGGCTCATTTTTTGAAGCCCGAGCCCGCCCGAGCCCGAAATTTCAGCTAAAGACAAATAAAATTGCCTACTTTATTAATAGGATACAATAAATTTTGGAGCTTCACACACCTTCTAGTCCCTCGTGCCGCTATTTTTTGAAATAAGTACGTCTATTTATCCCATGAATCACTTTTTATAATCTGTTTCAAGGAGTATGTTCAACAAAGGAGAAATTTTTCACGAGCCCGAGCCCGCCCGAGCCCGAACGCAATCGTGAATTACAGAGCCCGAGCCCGAGTCGGGCCCGGGCTCGGGCTCGGGCTTTCGGGCTCGGGCTGAGTCCGTCTCATCTCTAATGCACGGGTAGTAATGCAGTGGCTGTAAATTACTACCCCCCTGTACACTGTAAAACATCTGATTTTTGTAGTTGGCAAAGAAAAAATATTATACCCCCAATGCTGTTAACGATTTTGCTTATTGTTATGCCGAACTAACTTTGACCAGCCTGTATATTTGGAGGTGGGAGGGGGGTGACACCGGATATGCCCGCACCTGGTGACACCATCATTAGCGACGCCACTGCCCTTACATGAGATCGTACTTAACTAATTTACAAGAATATCAAAGCAGAGCCTTAGCGTATTTGCTTTAAACTCTTCCATACATTTTTTAAAAATTCATAATGCAATCTGATTAAAGAAACATTGTACGAAAATGTTTCATACGTTATAATTTCAATAATGCGTTTTAAAATATTTCTTACTTATTTCCCGTAGCGTTGTTTTTTTTTTTTCAATCGTGGTAGTTGGGTATTTTTGGCGAAACGTGCGTGGTACGAACGGCGATCACTGTTTCACTGAAACGGCGATCACTGATCGGCGATCACTGCGATCACGGCGATCACTGTACGAACTGTGATCACTGAACGGCGATCACCTTATTGATTCTCTGTTACTTGCAAATACAGTAGAATCTCGATTATCCGAAGTAATTGGGACCGAACTTACTTCGGATAATCGAAATTTTCGGATAATCGAGAATTCATCAATAATCATCTAGTTTAATATGTAGTATCGTCATTGAACTGTCATTATGACTATTTTAACTGTTAAATAAATTAAAATTATGAATGAAAATAAATTTATTTCTGAAACAAAAACTTACAATGGTTTAAATGGAAGCTACATCTAGTGTATCTGGCCGTCCTTTGCCGTGCAGCTCTATCCCGAAGTTTTCTTAAAAGCATGACTTCAGAGGAATCACACTGCTCCTAGTTGTTCCAACCAAAGAAGGCCTTTTGAGAACCATTCAAAAGCATCATTGTTACTGATCTTCTTTAATCCAGAATCATTCTCATCTTCATCATCATCATCTTTTTTTTTTGGAGATTTTCGGACTTCTGCTATTAATTTCTCATCATTGAGCAACTGGAAGCCTTCATCTTCTACGTCACAATTCAAGCAATCTTTGATTTCTCTATCCCCACAATTTTCAAAACCTTTCATTGTGCTAAAAAGGCTTGAAAACTCAGAAACACTGTCTTTCACAATGTCTGTAAGCATTTTCATCTGAGCCAGTTGAAAAAATCGGCAAAAGTTTTCGTCAACTTCGTCTTAGTGTTGATTGCGGCATAGATTCTCACGCGTCACCAAGCATATAAATGCAGTCTTGGATATTGACAGTGTGGCGTCCTAAATAAAGAGAGAACCCTTTTGCTCACACAAAACACTTTATTAGACGCACATAAAAACACATAGAAGATTGGAGTTGGAACTTAAATAGTCAGATGGCGGGTTCGAAAAACATTTTGGCCGTGCCGGCCCGAAACCAGAGGAAAGTACCTCTGTACTCGTCACTGTCTGAACCCGAACTCTTCTGTCTTGAACTGCCGATCTTGCTCTGCGCTGGGATCTCAAGTGGATTTCGATCACTTGGCACGCTTGAAGTAAGTGTTCGTAAGTTATGAGATTTTCAAGCTGCTATACTGTCACATTCTGAAGAGCCCTTGAAACACTCGGAGATTTATGCGTTCTATAACGTCAGAACTGTACATTATCGAAAATCTATAGCTCCTTGAGGAATTCTTTATGATACCGCACAGATCAAAGGTTATCGGAGAGATGCAAGTAGTGAGGGGTAAGAAAGGGAGCGTCACAGATATATCTCTTAAGTTCTAATTATTCGTAATTAGTCGGACAACGTCACAACAGTTTTCCAAAACTCAATTACTGAAACTGAACCAGATTCAGAATCTCCTTCTAAAACTTATTTTCTGATGTAAAAAAAAAAAGTGCAGAAGAAACCGACTTCGGTTAACGGAGAGTTTCGGTTAATCGAGGTTCTACTGTAGTATATAAATAACCCAGTATCTAAGGCGTAGTTGATGGTTTAATAAAAAATATCTCATTTAAATTTCTGGTGGTTTGTGAAATTTTAGCTCAACAATGACGTATTTTTTATTATTATCCATTTAAATTAAATGCGTCGAAAGATTTCTTAACTCTGTCTTTCCATCTACAGTATCTGGTGACTTGAGAAGATACCACGCCTTATAAAGCCCTCCAACCAAGGCTTCCTGCATCGTAGGCAGATAGTCCATGCATAGCTTTGTCATAACAATACAAATAAAACTAAAAAAATGGTATCTTCAAATATAATAATAATAACAATAAATCAATTTTCATTTATCTTGAAATCGTAGAAATACAACTATCACAGCTTTTACTATTTTTTTCGGATTTTATATATTGCCAATTTCGACTTTTAACTTCGGGTTTCAATAAATCAGGATTTAATTTAAAAACGAAAGTGCCTTGATGCCCTATTTTATAAACAGTTTATCCACATTCTATAATTTTTCTTTCAAACCTTTCCTTCGAAATATGACTAATTGGATTAACCGGGGTATTCACTTATCCACTATTTCCCAACCATGCCGGCTAATCGAGTGTCTACCGTTAAAGCAGCGAATAATTAGCAATTATCTTGAAATCATACAAAGAAAAAACCACTAACATGTCTGAAACATTTTACTCAATATAGGTAGGACTCCTCAGCGCCTCCTAGATATATCGTCTCACATCTCCTACGTCATCAACATTTAAGTTACTACTGGCCCAACCTGTAAAAGTTTTATTTTCACAAAGTAGAACTATTAAAACTTTCTGGTGGAATTACTCATGAATAGCAATATTTTAATAATTTGAGATAAAAATATAATTTTAGGACAAATGCCACTTTTTAACCATGATTAATTAGATAATGTGATAAGTAAATAGATCATAATGTATAATTATGTATGCGAAAGGTATTTTAATTAGTTTAAGATATTTTCTAACATTTATATCACTCGACAGAAATTTTAAATAGTTTTACTTTGTTAATTTTAGACCGAAATGGTGCGAAAGCTTAGTGACGTAGGAGTGGGAACTGCTTGCTGCTGACTTCCTGACGCACATCCCAAGCAAATAAATCCAAACTATAATTAAAATTGAAACTGTTTAAAAATTGCGGTGAGTAATCTCTATTTTTTTTTTTTTTTTAAGTTCGCAGCAATGCAATACTGGTTATAAACATGCGAAACTAAACTTAACTTTTATCCTTGTTTTGCGAATAACAATCCCCATAATTATTTGGCTCCCACTTACCGGGAACGAAAAAGAAGGGTGTTCATAGAACTTAGTGACTGCATGTGTATGATTCATGTTTATATCATTCATATATGCAAATATTTGGTGAATAAATCTACAAATCCGTATATGTATGTTAGTATGTCATTAAAGTGATATACACCCCAGT
Source organism: Cheiracanthium punctorium (assembly GCA_038373885.1). Taxonomy (NCBI): domain Eukaryota; kingdom Metazoa; phylum Arthropoda; class Arachnida; order Araneae; family Cheiracanthiidae; genus Cheiracanthium; species Cheiracanthium punctorium. Next base: position 137,725 of record JAWZYV010008076.1, on the reverse strand, counting down.
GCCGCTATATCATAAGCAGAAAACTATAATTAAATTACATTGAAGAAATAACTTTATAGTAACGTAAGTATAAACTTGCTTTAAAACGCGTCCATGCATTTGTTAAAAAGTACACCGAAGCTATTTGGAGTATTTAAGATAGTTGGATTAGATAAAATTAGTAAGAAAACTTTTCGAACATTATAATATTAGTAACGTTTTTCAAAATATTTCTGAATGTTTATTTCCTCTAGTATTCATCTCCAGTCGAGGTAGCTGGGATTTTTAGGCGAACAGCTTGGAGAACAAGATGTGACCAATCTATTTGTATGCAACCTGATCTTATTTGTCAGGATTTCTTGACAATTGAACAGTTATTCCAGAGGGTTTTCAACGAATTGGAATTTTATTTATTTTTTAATAAAAAATATTTCACATGTGTTTCTGGTTGTATCTTAAATTTTTGTATTTTTAATTAATATTCTTTTAAATTACGCATGTTGGAAGATTTTTAGGTTTACTTATAAAATTACAGTATATCAGAAATGTTATAATGGAGTCCTAATTTATCTTGAAACCATTAAATAAAACAACCTTGAATATAAAGATACAAACTTATGCCTACTTTTTGGTGTATACACTGTTATAAAAAATCTGAATTTCACAAACAAAATCAACCTGGTTTTCACGGAAGAATCTCCCTTTTTGGTGAATAAAGGATTTTTTTTGCAGTTTTTTAACGGAAGTTCAGTTAAAAAACGAAGATTATATGTGACTCTTCTGAAAGTCTAGTTCTAACAGGGCATTTTCCGTTCTCTTTCTGGCACCTGCGACCTTGGACTAATGAAATGTCTCCGAGTCACTTCCGCTCGTAATCAAAATAATACCGACAAAGCTGATTTTAGCAATTTTGAATGCAAGATGTCCGTAGCTCATTCTGCCAGCAGTTCATTTCGAAGTTAAGATCCCTTAAACGTACAAAAATATCGTCGCATTACGCATGCAACAGACGACTGCAGATAATTGGAGAATAGTATTTTACGTAATGCTGAGTTCTTTTGCTGTGGGGGCTACGTTAATGCAATGGACACGGCGAAGCTTATTTCTCGGTGTACTCGCTTGCGATAATTTTATTTTATATCCGAATACCAAATACATCTTTTTCATATTCAGAGTTGTGAAATAAACTCAACTTAAATATGGAGGGGATGCTTTCGGTAAAGATTTTGATTTAATGGACACAGTTTCTTACGATTGGATTATAAAAATCTCGTTGCAGTTGTACAGCCAATGAAGTTATGATATCTCCAGTTAAAGAAGTGAGTAAGTACTACTTTACCTTTATAATTTACATAAATTTGGTTGCTGCTTTAATTATATCTCATAGCCGGTTTAACCATGGTTGCATTTCTGTATTCTGACTGTACTATGAATTCGTTTTATAACTAGAGACTATAGTGAAATTATATTTATTAAAAAAAATACTTTTTGTATAGTGTATTAAGACATATGTAACGTTAAAGTAATTAAAATCTTTGTAAAAACACACATAAGAAGTAAAAGGAAAGAGGATACGCGTTTCGTTCAAAAATTGTTTTGAACTTCTTCAGTCCAAGCCCTTCGACGTAAAGAAGAAAGGTGTTCTTTACGTCGAAGGGCTTGGACTGAAGAAGTTCAAAACAATTTTTGAACGAAACGCGTATCCTCTTTCCTTTTACTTCTTATGTGTGTTTTTTACAAAGTTTTTTAATTACTTTATCGTTTAACACCAGTATTTTGAGTGTTTTTTCTGACATATGTAACGTGTTTGCCTTGATTTAAAATTTATTTTCTCGGGCTAATAATCATAGATCACAGCTCTGATCAGGAGCGTAGCCAGAAATTTTTCATGGGGGGGGGGGGTTACGACTACTACAACTCATATATATGTATACGTGTGTGTGTCTGTGATAATGTAGTGAAGAATATACATTTTGTACGGCAAAAATTTCTCATCTGGGGGGGGGGGGTTATGACCCCTCTAACCCACCCCCTTGGCTACGCACCTGGCTCTGATAATAAAAAATGCAGAAAACGAATAATTCAAATATATATTTCAGTGTGCACTATTAAAACAAGTGTACATACATGCACATTATATGTGCATGTATGTACACTTGTTTTAAAAGAACTCTGGTGTTTTACCACCAAATCACCTCCCCCCCCCCCCACAAAAACAAACAAACAAACAAAACTAGTATTATTATTGAAGCTGGTGGTGCAATTACAAAAAACTAATTCCATATTTTAACAACTAAGAATGCGTAAAAACTTCGTTAACGTTGTGTATCCATCTACCTACACACACATATATATGGAAAAGTTGGACTAGGGCAGCTTTTTCTCACGTGTAATATAACCACATGAATAAAGTGCTTCAATTTCTATTTGAATGTATTACAATGTATTTGATTGAATTAGAACTTTGGTTTGGAAAATGACTATTTTCTAATGTAAAAAACTATATTCTAAACTCTAGGATAAATAAATTATTTTTTGGAAGTATGTAGGTACTCGGTTTTATCCAATAATGCCGTTTATTAAAAATTAGGCATAATATCCTTCAATTGTGATACAAAACCTGATTCCATAATTTTAAATAATGCTCATAATTCTTCTTTGTGATATAGGGAAAAAAAGAAAATACTTTTCTCTAACAGGGCAAAAAAAGAACTTCCTGCCTGAAAATAACAGAAAAGAACCTGATTCTATGACTGAAAATAACGGAGAGAAACCGTTTCGCAAGATAACACGTGAACGGAAATTAACCGTTTTCTCCGACACCGGAAATGGGAAAACAGTTATTGTCCGGCAGTATTGCTGCCAGACAATGACCGTTTATTTCAGGAACTTTTTATAACAGTGTACCTATCTTTTGGTGTATTGCGAATGGCATTATTGTGAAAAAGCTTTATTCTTGCTCACAAATTTCTAGTTTTGAAATAGATAAATATATTTCATTTTGTTAAATAAAGGGAGGGGGGTTCAACTTTAAACGGATGTGTACCTAGAGAAACCATGAAAGGAATGCTTTAAAATTCGATACTTAAACAATTCAGTGCTCTTACATAAAGTAGGATAATATTGTTGTAGAAAACTTTGCTTAGTTTCCGGGTTCGTCGTTGGGCTTGGTTTGGTTTGTTGATTTAGGCCAATTGACTGTACTAGGGTCCGAGGCCTATATAGGAATGGGCTCCATGGAGGACTTTCTAAGGAATCCTAGACCGTATTTACTCGGGTTTCGGAGAAGACCTCGCTAAGTTTCGGAGAAAACCACGGAAAACTCCGAACGGCTTGGTCGACAGGTGCGACCGGAGTTTGCACCATTCGCCTTCCAGTCCCCAGAGCAGAACCTCTCACCCACTGGTGGGGCAATTCGTCGTTTGACAGTCCAGTATATGTAGAAAGTTCTAGTAAGAAGGCCACTTTTCAGGATGAACGCGTTTTTGTCTTCTTTTTTACTTCCTTGTACGATGTATAAGGAGGTAATGTCATCGCGAAAATTTTTGGTAGCCAGATTTTGACGGAAAAACAAATTTTGACTACCTCTAAATTTATTTTTAAGAATTTTCGCGATGCATGTCATCGTACGCATATATGCATGTTCATGTATATGCATGTACAACACATTTTGACAGACCACATGTTCATTTTGACTAGTTTTCAATGACGTCTGTATGTACGTACGTACGTACGTAACTTGCACATCTCAAAAATTATTTTTCGCAGAATTTTGAAACTTTATATTTGGGATTGATGTAACACGTCTGCAACTCATTTTGACCAGCGGCGACTCTATTTTGGCCAGTTTTTCCATGCCGTCTGTATGTACGTACGTACGTACGTATGTATGTAACTCGCATATCTCAAAAAGTATTGGTCGTAGAATGTTGAAATTTTATATTTACGACCATTCTATGATCTAGTTGTGCACCTCCAGTTTTGGTCCAAATCGACTGGATAGTTTACGTACAAGGCCGCCCAAAAGATTTTAAATGCATGTTATGCTCTATGGACAGAAATTCATGAAAGCGTATTTTAGAGAAAATAGACTACTTCAAACGACACAGAAATGATAAATGTTGTTATAGGTTACAAAATGAATCTCTCCATCGAAAATAGTGTCTATATCATTTAGAGTTATGCTACTGGAACACTCAAAATAATTACAACGCATTACAGTCAATGGCAGTTTAAGAGACATTCATTCATTTCAAGCAGAATACCGTGCTACTATATAGTTAGGTCCGACCGTGGTCACGTGTTTTCCTCAAAAATCACGCCAAAAGTCGCCAAGCTTGGTGACTTTTGATATACGTGTGAATGTATTTAACTCTCATATCTCAAAAACTATTACACGTAGAATGCTGAAATTTCATATATAAGATTATTGTAACAGCCAGTTGTGCATCTCGATTTTTGGTTCCAATCTACTGGAGAGTTTTTTTACTGCACCACCCAAAAGAATTTCAATGCATTAATGTCTATGGACATCTTCAATATATTACGTCTGTAGTTAGTCGATGTTTGGTCCGTGTCCAAAATTTTGCCATTTGTCATCGACCTTGGCGAGTTTTGTCGAAATATCGCCTCATTTGGCACCAAAAATAATTTTTGCATTTCGCATACCTCTAAAACTTTGAACTGTAGAATTTTGAAATTTTGTATTTAGAACTATTGTAGCATCTAACTATGCATCGTTTTTTTTTTTTTCAATTGACTGGGTAATTTCTTTACAGGGTCACTCAAATGACTTGAAATACATTAAGGTGCGTCGATACATTCAATACATTGAAACTGTGTGGCCAATTATTACTTTGGCTATCCCCAAAATCTCGCAATTTGTCTCAAGCTTGTCCGCTTTTATCGAAATATCGCCAAATTAAGTGTCAAAAACAAATCTTTCAAGTTGAACCCAGCTTGGCGATATCGGAAATATTTGGCTAGAAATCGCTAAACCTTAATATTACAGCAGTATTTTATCGCTTTCAAACAAAATAAGTTTAGAAAGAGTGCACCGAATTCTTGATTTAATAGACGTGCAAGCAGGTCATGTGGTGTCTACATCAATTTTTTTTTTCCCAAATGGCGGGAACTTGCCGCTTATAGGCATTGGCCACTTAATGGCCGGAATTGCTGGTCTCTTTATTATGGGGGCACCTAATTGGTGGACCAGCGCTGCCTCCTATGAAGGGACGGACGATTTTGCGCATAAACCAGTGCCGGGAATTGAACCTGGATCCGTGATGTGGTAGAACGGCTCTTTAACTACAACGTCGGCGACAGGCAAATTTTATTCCTTCTAATACTTCGTCGACAATTTCCTGTACAAAAAACACGGACACCAACAGCCAGTAACTTGCTTAGAACAGTCCGCTTAGTACAGATGCTGCATTTTACACAAAATAAAACGCTGCCCCAAGCAGGCAATTCCCTGGAAAAAATTGGCATCTATTTCTCAGAATAAAACATTAAAGTATTCACAAACAGCATTCAAAAACAAGATTCTTAGAAGAAGCAAAACATCTCTAACACTAGATACAATTTACAGCCTAATACAGTGAACTATTTCAACGAGCGTTCAGTGACAACTGAGCTACTCGGCCTGCCCTATTTCGTTTAAATAGATACAGCTGATGTTACGTGAAATTTCCAGAAAGGCCCATTTCCAGAAGAATCCCGAAAAGGCGCAAATTTTGAAAAGCAGAAATCATTCATATGTAAACGAAAAATAGTATTAGGTTACTGAGTAATACTAATGCAGGGAAACAAAAATAACAGGCGTGGCAAAATCGCAAAAATGGCCGAAATGTCGCCAAGCTTGGCGACTGTTTGGCGAAACATCACCAAATTTGGCGCCAAAAAAATGTTTCAAAAGTGCAGACACCTAGGCCCTAAAGCATATATTTTTCGAGAGTTCCAGATAAACCTATATTAAGCATTCGGGAAACCCAAAACAGTCTATCTCACTTTCTAGTTAACCGATTTATTTGTAACAAAATGCGAATATTAATTATTTGGCGCTTAGAGTATGAATTTTATACTATATTTCACCTCTAGGATACAGAACAAGCAAGATATTTGTAACAGAATCGCATAGACTGTAATGATTGATGTTGCAAGATAATCTTTGTGCACGGTCCCGTCCCGTTTCCAGATTTTTAGCTAACGTATAAATAAATGTTAGAAAGACAAAAAATAAGTATTTATTTTATTTTCAATTTTGCTGGTTATCATGTACAACTTGAAGATTATAAAAATCTATTGGACCCCCAACGTGAGATTTTGAACCGACTTTAGATGGTGCTATTTCTGATTGCACAGATTTCGATTGTCTCATTTCTGTTCTGCTCGGCCATTAGTGGTTGGGATTTTAAACAAGTCTGAAATGGATGCCCAAGCCCAATGTATTCGTAATGAAGATTCACGCAAATGTGTCCCCAATTGATCGCACTAAAATCTGCTTTAGTCGACCAAACCAGCAATCATTTTCAGCTGTACAGACAAGTAAAAAATAAAATGAATAAATAAATAAATAACAGACATCACACATGCCTTTCCTGCAAGATTTTTAAAAATAATTTATCTATTTGCTTATTATTATTCGTATTAAAAAACAGATACTGCTTTTTGGAGACACAGTATTGAAAAGTATTACTGTACAGTGTGTACTAGGAATGAAAAACGTGAGGCCTTACGAGTTATTTAAAATTTAACACTTTCTACTTCTTTTACAAAACTCTATGGCACTCGTTTCTTCTTCTTTGTGAATTAATTCATTGTGTAAGATGTGATTTCCAAATTCTTAGAGAACATTTTCATGAACAAATCTTAAATTCTTTCCTTACTTTTACACAAAGTTTTGCTTAAGTAATTAATGAAAAATCTTTTAAGTGAATTTGAAGTGTTTTCACCTTACAGCACATAACTGTTTTTTTATAACGTTAAATCTGTTTGCCACTTATTACCCAATTAAGTTAAAAAAAGGAATTGCTTTAAAAGGGTCAGAATCTCATAATTTAAAAATTATGTAATCTAACTGTTCTCAAGATCCCTTTTTTTTTCTAGACTTTTCGGATGTTTTCAGTTTTAACACCTGGGGATTTCTTTCGTTGTTCTTGAAAAATATTTTAACGCGAAGTTTTTATACTTTCTCTTTAAGACTTGTAAGATATTAAATTAGTAATTTTATTTCGCTTTAAAGAAAATTATTTTAGCTGAGTAACAGAACTCAAAAAATTATTTTCTGTAGATTTTGAAATTCACTTTGAGGACTTTGTATAGATAAAATATTTTTTGCAGATTTAACGTAGCAAGTATTCTAATGTAAATGAGGTGAAATATAAGCAGTAAAACTGATTGTGATATTATTAATTTGCATAATTATTTAAGTCAGTTTAAATACCAGAAACTAATTTCGTGAATCTACATGTATTACTAACTCCTAAGAAATAAAATAAATCATGTCAAACTCACCGTTTATAAAGCCTTTTCCAACAGAACTTTCCTGAGTTTTGTGCGCAAAATTTGGTACTGTTGGCGACTTTTAAGGATAACCTTAGGAAAGCTGTAAATCTCTATTAGTGTAATTTTACGAGAACCTGCAAAAGAAATTTAAATTAACAGTTTTCTGTTAAAAATGTTTATATACTTTGCGTATGGTGCTTGAAACGAATTGGTTCCTCCGAACAGTCTTAGTGCGTGCGTAATGTATTGAAATTACTTTGAGTGCTCCTGTAGATACATAGGTGCCAACTTTTCCGGATTTATTTCAAGTTTTCCCACAATCTTTAAACGGTTCTGCTCTTACTTATGATTTTGGACTTATTTTAACCTTGAACTGCAAAATAAAATTAGTGGTTGAAAATCTTCCGGAAAATCTGGAAGAGCTGGGAGCTATTTCTTTGGCTACATCCAATAACATTTTTGATTTCATAAACATATACACAGATGGTTCAAAGGTAGCAGAGAGATGTGGAGCGGCATTTTGTGTCTCTTACCACAATAATTTTATTTATAGTTGTCAAATATAACTACAGAAAAATAATTCCACATTTCAGGCTGAAATGCTTGCCATACTTTATGCAATAGAATGGCTTTCAACGTCCATGTTTAACTCTTGCTTTATTCTATCAGATAGCAACTCTAGTATACAATTACTTCAAAACAACACACCAACAAATAAAATAGCTCAAAAAATACTTACTAAAATATTTAAAATGAACAAAATAGTAAAATTTAAATGGATTAAATCTCACTCATCTATAGCCGGAAATGAGCTGGCGTTCGGCCTAGTCAAGCAGGCTGCCTTATCTAACTTTAATACAAACATTATCAATAACAATAGTAGAGATCACCCCCATGATATACTTAAAATCTCCCCCACTATCATACCTAGGGAATGCAATCCCGACCCCGCGGGATCGGGATCCTGCGGGATCCCACACAAATATTTGCAGGACTAGTCCCGCGGGATTACGATCCTAATCCCGCGGGATTGATACTAAGAAATAAATTATTTTTTAAAACAATTTCACGCCACTTTCTCAATAAAGAGAACGAAAATTTTTGAATATTCATGTCTCTTATCTAACAATATACGAATCAATAATTACAAATTTTAATTTAAAGTTTTATTTTTTTATATATATCTTCCAATGGAAGTCTGGATCAAACATCTAAATCTAAATTTTTGCAAACTTCCAATCCCAAATGAACTGAAATATTTCATACTAATTTATCTCTTAGCGAACAGTCACGAATTAATTATAAAAAGTTTTAATTTCAGTTTTTAATTTTTTTTAATTCACACATTTAATTATTTTACTAAAATTAAATATAGACCAAGAAATGATTCATTGGATTTGCTCGATTTTGTACGTTCTTTATACAGCAACTAAGAAAATAACGTAAGTGTGTGAATGTATTTATAAACTGTATTTTTCTGTAAGTTCCTGATTTTTAGCAACTAACATAACTAATACTAATATACCAGGGGCGTAGCCAGAAATTTTTCATTGGGGGGGGGGGGTTACGACTACTACAACTCATATATATGTATACGTGTGTGTGATAATGTAGTAAAGAATATACATTTTGTATGGTAAAAAATTCCTCATGGGGGGTTATGACCCCCCGTAGCCAAGGGGGGGTAGGGGGTTATGACCCCCCTAACCCCCCCTTGGCTACGCCCCTGTATATACTGAAACATAACTTTGTATATCATACTGAAAATCATGATTATAATTTTCATATTTAAGTTATTGTATAAATTATCTCATAAGATTAATTATTATGATTAAAGTTGAACTTTATAGTGCTTAAAGTCTTACTTTTTTAATTTTTCTCTGTTGAAATGAAGTCCTAGCTAAATGAAATGTCAATCCCGCGGGATTGCGGGATCAGTAAATCTCAATCCCGAAATCCCGCAAGACGAGAAATAATGCGGTATTGGATTCCTTAATCATACCTAAAATACATTCTGAATAAAAATAAAATAATGAATTGGCAAACAGAATGAATGGAATGCTGCAGAAACTGGACGCTATACCTTTCAATTTTTTAAGACACCATCAGAATCTTTTCTATTAGATCATAGAAATTTATACTTATTGTTTACAAATCATGGCCCATTCCCAGTATATCTATCTAAATTTAATAAATCATCATCACATTTATGTAAGTGTAATAATTCTGGTTCTTCAATCCAATTCTTCACTTCCTGTCCTTTATTTTGTACTTTTTTAATAATAAAAATCTTCATCTCAAAACTTAGAGCAGTGGGCCACATATACCTCAAAAAATAGCCACCTAGTTAATAAGATTATTCAAGACATCACAGAACTCGAAAAAAAAAAAGTCAAATATATCTACCCACCAATAGCGCGCAGTATGTCATCACAAAGTGACTCGGATTAAAAAATATTTACAAATACGATTAACAAGATTAATAATGGTCTATTATTTTCCACCGAAAGAGTAATAATAAAATTCCATATTTAAAACCTTTTTACGCACTTGCATTTCTTTCTTTTCTTTTTCTTTTTTTTCTTTCTTTTATCTTTTTGTTACTTTCTGTTTGGCTATCAAAATTAGAATACAACCCACTTACTGCTTCAAAATTTTGTTTGCAATTGCTATTATATTATTGTCATTAGTGTAGATAAATTTAAATACCTTACACTATTTGGCTATCTAAATTACTATTGATTATTACTCACTTTCTGGGTTTAAAATTTTAATTACAATTACTAGAAGTACATTTTTACAGGTTTTGTATATATCTTTTCAAAATTATTATAGTATTCTTAAGCATTATGTATTATTTATTATTCTATTTATGATGTATATGAATTGTATTATTATATGTAATATAATATCTCTGAAATGTACTCTAAATATGTTTAAAAAAAAATAATAATGTGTACAGCGAGACTTCAAATTCCGTTGGTTCCCTATGCGGGTGCTGATGGATGGAGTCTCGCTAACAAATGGTTTGCTTCAGGAGCAATATAAAGTCTCAAACCATGTAGGTAGGCTGCTCCTGGGAAAACATAAATAAATTTCGTAAGTATCAATTTTTATTTACAGCAGTTAGAGCACTGACGGACAGACAAAGAAACCGAAATGAGTGTGAAATTCAAAACTTTTTCGAACGCATTTAAATAAAACCACTAATTGTATTTGGATACTATAAACAGCGAATAGTCACCTCGAATGATCGACTACTTATTTAATTCCAATAGCGGTAATCGATTTCAGAATTCATACGAATGACACATCACTAGTTTTCGTAGGTTTCCGCAAGTGTTTTCTACAACAACCACAAGTTCTAGCTCCAAATAGAGTTGTTTCAGATACTCTGGAGTACATAAAGGAAATTATTTGCATATTGCTATAAAGCAGACTATATGTAACACACGAATAAGAAAAATAATGATGAGAATGGTAAATTTAATTCTAAGTCATTATTGTGATAATGATACATAAACAAGAGCCGTACTTTATAAAAAAACGAGTATTTTTTTAGCTTCAAGAAAATTATTTTCAACGCTCATAACATTATAATATTTATCTGTATAATGTTATATAATCGTACAAAAATAATCATGTAAATTAAAAAGCCAAACTTCCCAATTAAACCATAATATTGCATAAAACATTCTTTTCAAATAAAAGGTTAAAAAAAAAAAAAACCTACCAAATTCTCTCTGTATATTTCAAGAAAATCGATTAGGGTGCAAAACTGCTTACAGCCACTAATAGGATTTTTTTTTTCTTAAAATAAGGCTATGTTAAACTAAATCATTAGAGTATTGCAGAAGAATTTGAAGATTTTTAGCATTGAAATACATTTTTGAGTTTGCAGCTTTCCACCTGTTTTAGTTTGAAAAGTAAATCGCTTGAAAAATTTGAATATCATTGTTTGGAAACATGCTCAGAATACTCCCTAATGTTCTTTTAGCAGTGCATTTTGAGTCATACAGTTTAGTGTTTCTGGTCTTTTGAGAAATGCGCTTTGGGGAACAAACCTCTTTTGTATTTTACTCAATAAATTTCTGTTTTTAAAAATGTATGAGTACTTATGTAGACATAGGATTATTAAATCCTGATTTTTCTCAAATTTTTAATACTATTCTAAAAAAAGTACACACTTTTTTAAATAATATGCATAATACAAATTGTTATAATGTCTGAAATGGCAGTTATACGCCTGTTATACTAAAAGTAAACTGAAGCTTAAATACCATAAAAATTGTTTTAATTGCTTTTTCATTTATACATTCATTAAAGAAAAAATTGAGACATAAATAACATGAAAGTAGGTTTAATGAACAACTTCGAACGAATAAATGAAGCAAGAATCGTAGGACTTGGATTGAAAAAATTACCCTCAATGTAAGCATTAAATTTCAAAACATTCAAAAAGTTGTTTAGAGAAGAATACGCAGGTTGTTCATAAAAATGTATCTTGATATCCATGGACCTCGAACAATGTTCTGTTCGATAGATCGAAATCAGATTTCAGCTATAGTGAAAACAGTATAAAGAAAGGTCGCACACAGAACTTTATGTATTAGAATTCCTTTGGGTGCTACTGCAAAAATTTATAAATCCTACAATCACAAAATTCAATATCGTATATTATACGGTATATAGGAACAACATATATATTTCGTAGTGATCTAATCTTTGGGCAGTTAGAGCACGGAAAGTCGAACAGACAAGGAAACCGAAATCATAAACACTTTCCAACAGGTTTGAAAAATGCTGAAAAATTACAGGTATAGTGTAACATTTATAACTCGTTAAGATTTTTTTTTTAATTTGAATTTTTCTCAAGGAAAAAATACGCTAACTCTGTACTTTGGGAATTCAAACTCTCACGTACTGAACATAGTTTGGGAAACACGCTTAGTAAAAATACCCTAACATGATATCCCTACTAGCAATTTTGCTCGGGCCTTCACCGGCCACGTAGCCTTGATCCGATGAGAAGAAATCGGGCCGTCCACTGTGAAAGTGCTCGGATACACGCAGTTCATGTCCCCTCGGACGTGGAAACGTCCGAAGTAGTCTAACCGATGAGTTTTCATCGGGTTGAACACGGATTTAAGGAACTGGCCCGTTCACTTTCTGCGTGAGGTTGGCCAATTACCAGGGTGCAGTATCACTTTTCGATAAGTTCTTATGTGATGTTGACATGCATTTAACCCTTTCCGTCCCTACGATGCAATCCGAATGACAAGAATGAACATTCACAACCCTACAAGCAACAATTCCCAGTTTCTGCTCGGCCAACCACCGGCATTCATCGCAACTCATCGCTCACCGAAATTCGGTACTCGGCCCAGACACGGAATTCCATCTAAAAACGATGATTGTTATGTGTGCGGCAGACACTGATCGGTCCGGTACCCATAAAACGATGATCAGAACGATATCCGGCCTGAGTTATCGGGCCATATGCCTAAATTTGATCAAAATACGCTGAACTGAAAAGAAATTTCGGCCCGCATAACGGCCGAGCGGCATTGAGCCGATGAAAATTGGCGCATGCGCTCTGTTCATGCAACAGTCGAGCAATGGCAACATCCGAGTACCTACCGGCCGACGCCATGTTTGTTTTCATAAGAATAGGAGACGAAAAAAACTGAAGAAGTTTTTTGGTGGTGATTAGTCTATATTGGTACGTATAACTACCATTTGTAACAAATTTTTGACATTTTTAATATAGTATTAGTCTAATATAAGTAAAGTATAAGTTCAAATCTCTGTAATTATTTTTTTCTCTCTTGATACTGTTGCATAACACTAATGGAATAACACTATTTTTTATTAGTATCTATTTCCTATCTTTACACGGCGTACAGTGTGTAATTTACACTAGTTCATACAGTTAATCGCTTTTTAGTTTTAAAATATACGGGTAAATTCTTCATTGAATCTAATAAAAAAATCATACTTCCGACCAAAACAAGCCTATTTGGTACTTACGTATTTTACAGTCAGTCAGCCAAAAAGAGCGATTTCGTGTGCGTGTGGAATACGTCAGATTCATTATTACAATGTAGTGCATTGCAATCCTTTGGCGAAAAAACGTGTTGGCGTGAATTATCGACGGTAAAATAAGTACCGATTATTTGCGTCCGTTGACCATTAAAAAAAAAAAAAAAAAAAAAAAGCCAAACGATGCGATTACTCGCCAAGATAGTTTCCAAAGGCATAAAGAGCAGATTTTTAGGGTTATGGAAATGAGAAGCTGTACAGCATTGATTTGATATTCAAACGACTGTTTTGTTTCGCTTTATAAACTTCGAAACCCGCGTTGATGAATTTAGATTAGCTTAGAAATAGTATACGTAAGTACAGTGATTTTTTTTTCTTTTTTAAAGTAGACCACTGTTTTTTTTTTGTCTTTTTTTTTTTTTTTTTTTTGAAGCAGAACACTGGTTAATGATGATTTCAGAACCTGTGGATACTATAAACCAGACTGATACAGGGTGTCCCAAAAAGGTGGTAACGGGCTTTAATTCGTTATCTATTAGAGATAAGTGGACAACGTAAATTGAGAAAAGTGTTCAAAATGAGGTCGGAAGTAAGACTCCGTTAAAAAAAATTCCTCTCGTTTATTTTCAAAAAGTTACACTTTCTACATTTTTATATGACCCTCGTACAAAAGCATTCCCATACACTAATGAGGTGATGTACAAAATTTGGGAATTACATTTTTTTAAATTACATTTTAAGATAACCCCTCATACTAGGAGGATCGCCCACCTTTAGCGTTGCCATCACAACACAAACAAACAAACTGACATGAAATAAGACTTCGGAGGGTTCAAAAGTTGAAAAAAGAAGGGATATGTAAAAATCCGTCTTTGGGGTCATTTTCTGCATCCTGCAGTCTGAATCATGGTAAATTCTGCAAACGCAGAACATGAAAATTGTTATTGTTGCTTCGAAACCCTCTGGCCAACTGCAGAGCGGGATCAGATCCTTTATATAAAACGAAAATGGCCTTAATTGGGCAGCTTTCTTTTTGCTGATCCCCAGTAAGGAGAATACCGACTTATCCCGGGTCTCCCTCCTAAATTTTGGACCAATTTCAGATGACAGCTGGATGACATAAGAGCTGAATTGGTACCCCAAAGAGAGATATGGATTGAACATCGAAAACATTGAAGTCATAACACATTTTTCGAGCATTAATTCCCTACGGCCAAGCAGGTGCTGCTTCCCGTTCGGAGTTCCAATGGGAACTGAGCTTAACCAACTGTTCTACTGCCGGACACATGAAAAATTTCTTTCGCCTAATGTTTTGCTGTCTTTGTGAGTGCATTGGGAAAATTTTTCGAGATACCGATGTGTTGGGGAAAACGCAGGGGTCTATTCAGAAAGAAACGTTTTCTAGGGAGTTGAAGTAATATAAAGGTTGGAAATAAATCCCTGATATAGAAATTACGTAAAAAAACATATGAAGCATTTCCTATTCTTTGTGTAAATTAAGTTCTAAAAATTTTCTCTTTTTTTCCTAGAAGCTGCTCATAAAATAAGATGTTTGAATATGCTGCTGCAAAACTCAAATAAAATACTTCTTTTGTAAATTATGTGTATGATATATTTTGTGTAGAATAATTTCAATAAAAATTTTTGGAATTTACTTTATTTTAAAAATTATTATAGCGATCTTATGTCTTATGGTCTATGCTTTTTTAAAAAAACCTATTTTTCAAAACTGTAAGCTAGTTCCATAGGTTCCAGTGGTTAATATACTTTTTTAAATTGTAAGCTAATTCAAGAAACTTCGGAAAGTCGATTTCCTATCACAAAAAAAAGTCCTAATGTGAACTGCACAATTTTCTTGTATGGCTGTTAAACTTTCGCATTCTTGATGCACTCTATTTAAATATATTGGAAACTGAAATGCGATACTTCAGTATTTCGTTAAGCGTAAGAGATATCACCAGGATGAGATTTCAGCATCGAAAACTTATTCCTGGCTGAAAAATTGGCATTTTTCTTTTGTTCGTCAGCTTGGCGACAAACGGCGAGATTTTAAGCATGACCCAAATAATAACCCTAGCCAGTGGATTGTAATCAAAAATGAAAGTGCAGAACCAAATGTTACGACAGTCTTAAATACAAAATTTCAATATTCTATGGCTAACAGTTTTTACTTTTATTCGAGATACTTATTTTTAGTGCCAAAATTTGTAATATTGCCCCTAAATTTACCAAGCTTGGTGACAGTTGGCAATATTTTGGGCATGAGCTAAACAGAGATAGTTCAGGGATTTTTAATGTGAAAGGCATGTCCATAAACTTTAATGCACCGAAAGTCTTTCATATAACTCTGTAAATAAACTATTCATTTGAAATTTCTTCGGCTATTCCTCTTTGAGTTATTCGAATTACACAAGAATATATGTAAATAAATACATGCATACGAGCAGACGTCCCTCAAATTTAATCAAACTAGATCGAAAATGCAGCATGCCTAAGTACAGACATTACCAAAATACCAGTTAAAGCGAGTTCTGGGATTAACCCTTTGAGGCGTAACCCTTTCCCAATGCTGAAAAAAGGGCAGCCGTGTCCATTGCTCGACTTAACTACCAGCAAGATGGTTGACGATCGAAACGTTCATCGCGTGCGACAGATCTAGAGACCCTTTTTTGACGCAGCTGGCTGTGCGCGCGCACAGCCAGCGCGTGTTTCGATCGTCCACCATCTTGCTGGTAGTTAAGTCGAGCGATGGCAATGGCTGCCCTTTTTCAGCATTGGGCAATCTATCCAGCTGTTTTCGCATTCCTCCATTTTTCAGCAGATGTCAGTGCTGTTAAAAATAATCCTGACGATTTTTTTACGGGAAATGACGTGCTAAAAAGTAAAGGATTGTCGTGGAGCTATGTCACCCGCAACTATTTTTATAGAAATCAAATCTATTCTTCGTGACTGGCAACAGTCAAAACGTCAGAGTTTGGTGTTCCCAGAGCGGGATCACTGCGCGTTAACGGGTTAAGGCCAATTATCTACACGGGGGATCTAGGCCTGTAGATGGGGTGCCCTCCATTGGGGGTCTTTTTAAGGTGTCCTAACCAGTATTTACGCTAAATTTCAGTGGAAAACACGGAAAACTCCGAACGGTTAGGTCGGCGGATGCGACCTGGTTTTGAACCATACACCTTCCGTCTTCTAGTTCAGAGCGCTATGCGCTCGGACTAGTTAAAACAAATCGAACATGTAACATTCGTATATAACGTCATACGTAGATGGAGTATACGACTATAGTACGTTAACGTATAGTATAGTTACGTATATAGTACGACTATATACGTAAATAGATGGAGTATACGACGACCTACATGCATGCATATGCGCCGCGTAGTAAAAGTGTATTTCTTCTATACTGTATTGCTTCTGCACTGCATTATCATATAAGAAAAATGCGATTACAAATACATTTCAAAGATAAAAGAAATCTGTAAAACACTTGTGAATGTTATCATTCGAATTGCATCGTAGGGACGGAAAGGGTTAAATGCATGTCAGCATCACATAAGAACTTATCGAAAAGTGATGCTCACCCTGGTGTTTGGCCAGCCTGATGCATAAAGTGAACGGGCTGGTTCCCTATATCCGTGTTCAAACCGATGAAAACTCAACGGTTAGACTACTTCGGACGTCTCCACTTCCGAGGGGACATGAACTGCGTGTATCCGAGAACTTTCAAAGTGAACGGCCCGATTCGTTCTCATCGGCTCAAGGCTACGTGGCCGGTGAAGGCCCGAACAAAATTGCTAGTAGGGAAGTGTTTCACAGATTTCTTTTATATTTGAAATGTATTTGTAATCGCATTTTTCTTATATGGTAATGCAGTGCAGAAGCAATACAGTATAGAAGAAATACACTTTTATTACGCGACGCATATGCATGCATGTAGGTACGTCGTATACTCCATCTATTTACATATATAGTCGTACTATATACGTAACTATACTATACGTTAACGTACTATAGTCGTATACTCCATCTACGTATGAAATTATATACGTATGTTACATGTTCGATAGTCCCGCAGTGGTCTGGGCGCTAAAAACCGTTCCCATAAGAACACGGTAAGTTAAGCAGCATACGGCTTGGCCAGTGCTTGGGAGGGTCATCCCCCTCTCGGCTCGTCCGCTGTGGAACCGTGTACGCTCATGGGAGCTAGTGCACGTAAAATCCGTCGTGGCTCCAATGTCCAAAGTTATTAAACGATACCTCTGGGGGTGCCGATTTCAGGAGGTGGTTGGTCCCTCATCTGAAATCGGTTCAAAATTAGGGACCAATAAGTAAAAGTCTAACCCCAGCGGGGGCACTGGCACCCCTCTTTCCATGGATAGCGTCGTCTATCATGGACACGACAACAACAACAACAACATGTTCGATTTGTTTTAACTAGTTCGATCGCATAGCGCTCTGAACTGGAAGACGGAAGGTATCTGGTTCAAAACCAGATCGCGTCCGCCGACCTAACCGTTCGGAGTTTTCCGTGGTTTCTACCGAAATTTAGCGTAAATACGGGTTAGGACACCTTAGAAAGACCCCCACGGAGGGCACCCCATCTACAGGCCTAGATCCTTCGTGTAGATAATTCGCCTTAATCCCAGAACTCGCTTTAACTAGTATTTTGATAATGTCTGTATGAACGCATGTTGCATTTTCGATCTATTGGGTTGGCAACTAAGTAATTGCGGATTTTTTTTAGAAAATCAAGGACAATTTTTTCATGGAACTAAATAACTTTATTCTATAATGTATTGCCCATTTTGATCAATGACCTTTTGCCATCTTTCAGGCAGCATCATGATCCCACGTTCATAAAACTTCTGGTTTTTATTAGCAAAAAACTGAATCAGGTACGATTTGACATCATCATCATTATTGAAATTTTTACCATTCAAGGAGTTTTGTAAAGATCGAAACAAAAAGTAATCAGATGGTGCAAGGTCAGGACTATATGGTGGATGTGGCAAAACATCCCAACCAAGCTCCAATAATTTTTGCCGAGTGACCAAAGATCTGTGTGGCCTTGCATTGTCATGATGGAATACAACACCTTTTCGATTTTTCAATTCGGGCCGCTTTTCTTCAACTCCATTGTTTAATTTCGTTAGTTGTTCAATGTAGACATCAGAATTGATCGTTGGGTTGGGTGGTAAGAGTTCAAAGTAGACAATTCCTTTGTAATCCCACCAAACTGATAACAAAACCTTCTTTTGGTGAATATCAGCTTTTGATGTTGTTTGAGTTGGTTCACCTGGCCTGCTCCACGATCTTTTCAGCTTGATATTGTTGTAAACAACCCATTTTTCATCGCCAGTTATCAATCGTTTTAAAAATGGATCATTTTCATTACGTTTCTTTAGCAAATCGCAGCTGTTAATGCGTTGCATTAAATGCGTTTCTTTCAGTTCGTGAGGAACCCATGTATCCAGTTTTTGAACATAGCCAAGTTGTTTTAAGTGATTTTCAATGCATGTATGTAATACATGAAGCTTCTCTGCAATCTCACGTGTTGTACTGTGACGATCCGAATCGATTATTGCTTTGATTAGGGCGTCATCAACTTCAACTGGATGACCAGAGCCTTTTTTATCTTTGAGTGAAAAATCACCAGAACGAAATTTCGCAAACCAATTTTGACACTGCCGTTCTTTTAAGGCTTCGTCACCATAAACAGCACATAACTTTTTATGAGCTTGCCATGCGTTTTTCCCTTTGCGGAAATAAAAAAGCAAAATATGACGAAAATGTTCCTTTTGATTTTCCATTTTTCAACGAAGGCCAAGCGAAAACTACGCAACCGATCAAAGAACTTTTTTTATTGATTGACAGCTGAATTGCCAACTATCAAATAACAAAATGTGTTTTACATTTGTAAATCGTCTGCAAATCTAAAAATTCAACTGAAGCCATCTATGAGTGAAATCCGCAATTACTTAGTTGCCAACCCAATAGTTTGATTAAATGTGAGGGACGTCTGCTCATATGCATGTATTGATGTACGTATGTTCTTGTGTAATTCGATTAACTCAAAGAGGAATAGCCGAAGAAATGTCAAATTTAGGATAGCCTTAAAACATAGTTGTACGTGTCCCTTTTTGATTCAAATTGGCTGAGTAGTTTATTTACAGAGTTCTATGAAAGACTTTCGATGCATTAAAGTCGATGGACATGCCTTTCACATTAAAAATCCCTGAAGTATCTCTGTTTAGCTCATGCCCAAAATATTGCCAACTGTCCCCAAGCTTGGTAAATTTAGGGGCAATATTACAAATTTTGGCACTAAAAATAAGTACATATCTCGAATAAAAATAAAAACTATTAGACATAGAATATTGAAATTTTGTATTTAAGACTGTCGTAATATTTGGTTCTGCACTTTTATTTTTGATTACAATCCACAGGCTACACGCTTAAACCCAAAGAGCGAAAAAAACGATACATTGCGGAGCGATCCGTTTCAATGGAAACCTACCGATATTTCCGCGAAAGTGCTCTTTGAGTGGTCTTTTTTCAGAGAATTCCCGTCCTCGCTTCCTCTTTTTTTCTGAGAACTTCCCTCCTCGCTTATTGTTTGCCTCACCATGGCACAGTGGTTATGCCACTGAAAATGGTAGATGGCCGAAGTGTGAAGGTCCCGGGTTCGGGTCCCATCGCGTGGCTGTCGATCTAACGGTCTGGAGTTTTGGTAGGTTTTCTCCAGATGTAACGTGAATACGCGTTAGAACCCCTTAGAAAGTCCTCCTACCAAGGCACCCCTCCCTTGGCAGATCGCCCTAGTGTAGCGTTGCCGTAATCACACACAACCAACAACCTCGCTTATTGTTATATTTCGCTCCGCTCTTGTGATCGAAAAACGCCCCTAAACGAGAAGCGCACTTTTGAAAACTGGCCTAAAAGTCGCTCCGACTGATCGAATTTTGCTCGTTCGGTTTAAGCGTGTAGGGTCAACACCATCTATAAAGGGGGAAATCCAGGGATTTCCCCCTTCATAGAATCCAGGGGGGAATCAGGGATTTCCCTTAGAGACGGTATTGGTAGGGTCATGCTTAAAATCTCGCCGTTTGTCGCCAAGCTGACGAAAATAAAAATGCCAATTTTTCAGCCTGGAATAAGTTTTCAATGCTGAAATCTCATCCTGGTGATATCTCTTACGCTTAACGAGATACTGAAGTATCGCATTTCAGTTTCCAATATATTTAAATAGCGTGCATCAAGAATGCGTAAAGTTTAACAGCCATACAAGAAAATTGTGTAGTTCACATCAGGACTTTTTTTTGTGATAGGAAATCGACTTTCCGAACTTTCTTGAATTAGCTTACAATTTAAAAAAGATTATTGACCACTGGAACCTATGGAACTAGCTTACAGCTTTGTAAAATAGGCTTTTTTTAAAAAGCATAGACCATAAGACATAAGATCGCTATAATAATTTTTAAAATATAGTAAATTCCAAAAATTTTTATTGAAATTATTCTACACAAAATATATTATACACATAATTTACAAAAGAAGTATTTTCTTTGAGTTTTGCAGCAGCATCTTAAACATCTTATTTTATGAGCAGCTTCTAGGAGAAAAAAAAGAAAATTTTTAGAACTTAATTTACACAATAATAGGAAATGCAGAGTAAGTCTGCTTCATATGCTTTTTTACATAATTTCTATATCAGGGATTTCCAACCTTTATATTACTTCAACTCCCTAGAAAACGTTTTTTTCTGAATAGACCCCTACGTTTTCCCCAACACATCGGTATCTCGAAAATTTTCCCAATGCACTCACAAAGACAGCAAAACATTAGGTGAAAGAAATTTTTCATGTGTCCGGCAGTAGAACAGTTGGTTAAGCTCGGTTCCCATTGGAACTCCGAAAGAGAAGCAGCACCTGCTTGGCCAGTGCCTAGAAGGGTAAACTCCTTTCTCGACTGAGGCTGATGTAAACTGTGTACGCTGTAGGGAATTAATGCACGAAAAATGTGTTATGACTTCAATGTTTTCCATGTTCAATCCATATCTCTCTTTGGGGTACCAATTCAGCTCTTATGTCATCCAGCTGTCATCTGAAATTGGTCCAAAATTTAGGAGGGAGACCCGGGATAAGTCGGTATTCTCCTTACTGGGGATCAGCAAAAAGAAAGCTGCCCAATTAAGGCCATTTTCGTTTTATATAAAGGATCTGATCCCGCTCTGCAGTTGGCCAGAGGGTTTCGAAGCAACAATAACAATTTTCATGTTCTGCGTTTGCAGAATTTACCATGATTCAGACTGCAGGATGCAGAAAATGACCCCAAAGACGGATTTTTACATATCCCTTCTTTTTTCAACTTTTGAACCCTCCGAAGTCTTATTTCATGTCAGTTTGTTTGTTTGTGTTGTGATGGCAACGCTAAAGGTGGGCGATCCTCCTAGTATGAGGGGTTATCTTAAAATGTAATTTAAAAAAATATAATTCCCAAATTTTGTACATCACCTCATTAGTGTATGGGAATGCTTTTGTACGAGGGTCATATAAAAATGTAGAAAGTGTAACTTTTTGAAATTAAACGAGAGGAATTTTTTTTAACGGAGTCTTACTTCCGACCTCATTTTGAACACTTTTCTCAATTTACGTTGTCCACTTATCTCTAATAGATAACGAATTAAAGCCCGTTACCACCTTTTTGGGACACCCTGTATCAGTCTGGTTTATAGTATCCACAGGTTCTGAAATCATCATTAACCAGTGTTCTGCTTCAAAAAAAAAAAAAAAGACAAAAAAAAAAACAGTGGTCTGCTTTAAAAAAGAAAAAAAAATCACTGTACTTACGTATACTATTTCTAAGCTAATCTAAATTCATCAACGCGGGTTTCGAAGTTTATAAAGCGAAACAAAACAGTCGTTTGAATATCAAATCAATGCTGTACAGCTTCTCATTTCCATAACCCTAAAAATCTGCTCTTTATGCCTTTGGAAACTATCTTGGCGAGTAATCGCATCGTTTGGATTTTTTTTTTTTTTTTTTTTTTAATGGTCAACGGACGCAAATAATCGGTACTTATTTTACCGTCGATAATTCACGCCAACACGTTTTTTCGCCAAAGGATTGCAATGCACTACATTGTAATAATGAATCTGACGTATTCCACACGCACACGAAATCGCTCTTTTTGGCTGACTGACTGTAAAATACGTAAGTACCAAATAGGCTTGTTTTGGTCGGAAGTATGATTTTTTTATTAGATTCAATGAAGAATTTAGCCGTATATTTTAAAACTAAAAAGCGATTAACTGTATGAACTAGTGTAATTACACACTGTACGCCGTGCAAAGATAGGAAATAGATACTAATAAAAAATAGTGTTATGCAACAGTATCAAGAGAGAAAAAAATAATTACAGAGATTTGAACTTATACTTTACTTATATTAGACTAATACTATATTAAAAATGTCAAAAATTTGTTACAAATGATAGTTATACGTACCAATATAGACTAATCACCACCAAAAAACTTCTTCAGTTTTTTTCGTCTCGTATTCTTATGAAAACAAACATGGCGTCGGCCGGTAGATACTCCGATGTTGCCATTGCTCGACTGTTGCGTGAACAGAGCGCATGCGCCAATTTTCATCGGCTCAATGCCGCTCGGCCGTTATGCGGGCCGAAATTTCTTTTCAGTTCAGCGCATTTTGATCAAATTTAGGCATATGGCCCGATAACTCAGGCCGGATATCGTTCCGAGCATCGTTTATTTGTACCGGACCGATCAGTGTCTGCCGCACACATAACAATCATCGTTTTTAGATGGAATTCCGTGTCTGGGCCGAGTACCGAATTTCGGTGAGCGATGAGTTGCGATGAATGCCGGTGGTTGGCCGAGCAGAAACTGGGAATTGTTGCTTGTAGGGATGGTACTTTACTAGAAAGAATATCAAAGCAGACAGGGGCGTAGCCAGAAATTTTTCATGGGATTGTTACGACTACTGCAGCTCACATATATGCATACATGTGTATGATAAAGGAGTGAAGAATATACATTTTGTATGGCAAAAAATTCCTCATGGGGGGGGAGGGTTATGACCCCCCTAACCCCCCACTTGGCTACGCCTCTGAAAGCAGAGCATCAGTGTACTTGCTTTAAAACACTTCCACGCATTTTTTAAAAAACTTCATCGAAGTTATTTAGACAAAAATAGAGGGGAAATGCATCGAACCTCATAATTTAAATAATATGTTTTAAAATATTCCCCAGTACTTATTTCATCTGGCGCTTGTTTTCTCAATCGTGGCAATTGAGAATTTTTGGTGAACCGTGCCTAAAACGAAATGTGATCATTCAGTTTTTACGCAACCTGATCTTAGCAGTCAGAATTTCTTGAACTTTGTGTTTTGAAAATGGTGAACTCACAGGAGTAAGGGTTAGTTTATTTTTTAATAAAAAATAGCCCTTTCAAGTTTCTGGTTGTTTTTGAATTTATAGCTTAAGACTGAAGTAATTTTAATTATTATCCTTAATTAAATGTGTTGAAAGATTTCTCAGGTCTGTCTTTCCATCTACAGCATCGGCTGAAGTGGGAAAGTTCCGAGTTCGGGTTCATTGCACGGCTGCCGATTTAGTAGTCTGGAGTTTTGGGCGGTTTTGTTCTTACATGACTTTATTACGCCTTAGAAAGTCTTCCTACCAAGGTTCCTTCATCCTAGGCAGAAAGCCCATGCATAGCTCTGCCGTAACAGAACCAATAAAACGAAAAAATAACTGATTTTGTTTCTTTGTTTGTTTGTTAACATGTATTTCGGATTTGTGTGCTTGGCCCGAAACCCGCTTATAAATCCACGTCAGAATGACAACACAAGGGGGGATGCCCTCCATAGGGGCCTTTCAAAGGGGTCTTAACCCGTATTTACGCATGTTTCGGAGAAAACTACGGAAAACTCCAAACGGTTAGGTCGACAGCCGCGCCTGGGACCTTCACACTTCGGTCGTCTACCATTTTCAGAGACATAACCACTGTTCCATGTTGAGGCCTCGAAGTACTGGTCTCTTTATTATGAAGTCACCTACTAGGTGGACCAGCATTTGCCGCCTATGAAGAGACGGACGAAATTATACATGGGCGCCGGGAGGGGGTGGGGGGTGCAAGTGGGTGCACTCGCACTACGGCAGTCAATATTTAACATATGAGTCAGAAAATTAATAATGAGAATGATATATTTAATTGTAATTAAAAATTGTAATAATGATGCATAAACAATGGCAAGCTACATAAAACAAGGAATATTTTTCTAGCTCCAAAATAATTATTTTCAACACTAATAACATTACATCGTTTATCTTCTTAATGTAATATAATCGTACCAAAAATAATCGTGTAAATTAAAAATTCTAACTTTCCATTTCAACCATAGTACTGCTTAATTTTCTGAAAAACGATGATTGAAATAAAATGTACAAAAAAAAAAAAAAAAAAAAAAAAAGCCTACCAAATTCTCTTTGAATAATTGGAGAAAACTAAATAGGTTGCGAAACTGCTTAGTTTCCATTTCTAATAAGAATTCTAATATTTTTTTAATCATATTAAGTTAAGCAAAATCTTAATAGTACTACACAAGAATTTGTAGAATATTTTACTTTTTTAGCACTTAAATACATTTTTGAGTTTTCAGCTTTCCGCAGTTTTAGCGTACACGGTCCCACAGCAACCCAGCCGCCGGAGGAGTTCACCCTCCCAAACACTGGCCAAGACGGGTGCTGCTCCACTTTCCGTGCTCTTACGGAAACGGAGTCAATAACGAGGTCAATGCGTGACAGATTTGGTGAGTCATTGTTTTGTTGTTGTGTGTGCTACTTGCGGACAATACTCTATAAGCATGTGAAGAGGTCACAATGGCGGCGAATGTCATTAGGGTCCATATTGTAACGGATGACAACCCTGATGGCCCAAGGTAACAACACTTAGAGAGGCGGATTTTGTACGTTCATACTACGTCCACGTGGACGAGGGGGGTCCTCCAGAGGCAACGGAGATGTAGCGGACAATCATGCGAAACCGCAAACTCGATAATGACACGCATTTCCAAGCGATTGTCGTCTGGAAACAATGCTGAGAACAACATGACAGGAAGTACGTATCTGAAACATTTAACATGGTCGTTGAAGAAGTTTTTTTCGTGTTTTTTTTTTTTTAATTTGAGTTATAATTTTTCGCAAGAAACACGCCAACTCTATCCTTTGAGAATTCTTACTTTCACTTACGAATTCGAATTTAGAAAACACGCCTAGTAAAAATACCGTAACATGAGATGGAATATAACTAATTTACAAGAGTATAAAACCCGAGTCTTAGCGTAGCTGCTGTAAAATAGTTCCATGCATTTTTTTTAAGTGCATGGATGTTGTTTTGAATATTTAAGACAGTTGGATCAGAGTAAAATAAAATGAAGATGCTACCAAACTCATAATTTCAATAAAGCGTTTTCAATATTCCCAAGTTTTCATTATTATTATTATTAAATCTTTCCAAGTGTTAACCCACGCCGTTCATTATGAAACAAAGTTGTGGGAAGCTTTCGATGAATCGCATGTTGAATATAGTGCAACCACTCCTTTTCTTGCAACCTGACCGTACATGTAAGATTTTCTTGATATCTTTTTTTCAAATGGTTAGAAAGTGTACGATAGTAATAAAATTATTTAATACAAATTAGATCATTTGAATTTCTGGTTGTTTTTGAAATTTTTGGCTTAAGAGTGGTGTATTTTTAATTATTATTCTTTAAAATAAAATATGTTGAAAGATTTTATACGTCTGCCTTTTTAAGCTACAGTATCGTACAGCACAGAAGTTTCCGGGTTCGGGCCTATAGTATTGAGTTTTGGACAATTTTCTCCAGATGTAATTTTCATACGCCCCAGAACGCCCCCCCCCCCCGACCAAGGCTCCACCCATCCTAGGCAGATAGCTTATGCATAGCTTTGACATAACAACGAAAACAAAACAAAAAACCTACAGTTTATCCAAACATAATAATAAATTCTCAAGCATCTTGAAATCATGAAATATTACTGACATACCCGAAACGGTCAGCGCTTTGGAGAGACGATTATTTTTTATCAGTTTCTGTCTCTGTTCTTACGTTTGACGGACTGACTGACTGAAGTCATGCTTGTCGGAGTTCCTTGCGCAGCGCGCTTACCTCCAGTATGTACATGAAAAATGGATGTTTTTGTTTTGGATGATGGTAAATAGTGCAGCACACAAAAGTAGTGCTGCAGTAAGTCAGTGCAGAAAGTCCAAAATAGACTGCATCTTGAGTTGTGAAGTCGGATGGGAAGGACAAAAAGCGAGAAAAGTGTCCTTTCAATAAGGTGGGGGACCGTTAAAAGGCATTTCTCATTCGGTGGAAAAACTTCAGCTCAGAACATCGGAACTTTGCGCCGTTCGTGAATGTAGTACATCAGGAGATTCAAGGCGTACTCAAAATATGACAGACCGGCAGCTCAGTGACTCTCGAGATCATAAACATAAACAGTCAGCACAGTGTATCGAGGAACATCAGCAGGAGAAAATCCATCCAAGAAAGAGGTCTCTGTAATCTGCCACGGGCCATTTGAAATCGCAAGCGAAATCAGAAGTTAATCATATAATATATCTGAGGTTCCACTTCGATCCACCATCTCAAGCTTTCATGTCAGTATGCAACAGGCAGTGCCAGCACCCCTATTAGCATGCTACAAACAAACTCGATCAGGCAAATCTCCGCAGAGATCCTCTAGATGTGCGAAGCACGGTTTGTCTGGAGCTGACACACTCCGAAGTCTGCTCTTACGTTTGAAGCAATCCAAATTTAATTACTAGGGGCATTCAAAAAGTAAGTTACACTTGTTCCTCCACGGATGGCAACATTGCGAAACAAGACCGAAGCTTAATCAGACGATAGTTCAGTACCACGGCTTCCAACGGTAGCAATTTCATTCGGATAGTGACAATCGTCGGTGCGTACTACGAGAAGGAAATGCCGCGTAAACTGGAAGCTTACTCCAACGTTGAAGTACGCGCACACTACGTTTTTGTGGGCAAAACGCTTCAAGCAAAGGCATTGTCCTCTTGCATGACAATGCAACACCTCACAAGGTACGCACAACACAGGATTTGGCTCGCAGCTTTGGATGGGAGGTCTGGCAGCATCCACCGTACACTCCCGAACTGGCACACTTTGGAGTAAGCTTCCAGTTTACGCGGCATTTCCTTCTCGTAGTACGCACCAACGATTGTCACTATCCGAATGAAATTGCAACCTTTGGAAGTCGTGGTACTGAACTATCGTCCGATTAAGCTTCGGTCTTGTTTCGCAATGTTGCCATCCGTGGAGGAACAAGTGTAACTTACTTTTTGAATGCCCGTTGTAATTAATGAAATTGTTTAAAAACTGTGGGGAGTAACCTTCGTAGAAAAGAATAAAAGTTGGCAGCTTCGCAACACTGGTTATACAGATGCGAAACTCAACACAACTTACAATGAACTATTTTTCCATGTATTGCAAATAGGATAATTAACATCGTTATTTCGGTTATATGCTGCACGAGCATTGACTCAACACTGGAACTGACCTGTAAGAACATGATCTATTGGTGATGCATATGTATGACGTGATGCTAATGCTATTTCGTAATACCTATGCAGAAAACCAAACATTACAGGCAGCCTTTAATGAAATCGCGCCAAATGTCCCCAAGCTTGGCACATTTTTGAGGGAATATCGCTAAGTTCGGCTCTAAAAATGTCTTGAAAACTCAACAAGCTAAACGATAGTGTAATTAACTGGCTATAAACAGCCAAATCAAATCTGTTTTATGGTAAACATAATGGACCCTATCTCGCTTTCGAGATAACTAAATTTCATGCAACCAAATTCAGAATTAATTTTTCGACGCGCAAAATGCGAATTTAGTCTAAATTTAAGTTCAGAAGGGCCGATCACTTCAAAAATTCGTTACAATATATGCAGAATGAATACAAGTGAATATCCCAAATTTGAAAGACTATACTTGCAAAACTACAGAAGATACACGTATATTGGGGGAAATAATGAAAAAACAAACAGAAATTGAGTTGTTGTAATGAAACAAGAACTCAACAACCAACTTGTTGAGTGCAAAAAATTGTACTCAAATTGTTTGAGTGAAATTTTACACTCAAACTTTAATTTGAATGTAAAATTGCTAATAACAGAAAATTATTAATTTTCTATGTGACCAACAACATAAATATGACCGATATGAATTGGAATTTGTCCCTCATTCTGCACAGCATCTCTAGTTTTACAATTTCAATGGCTGCAGTCATCCTCGTTTTCAGTCATGCAATAACAATTGGTTTTTCTTTTTCTTCTTTTCTTTTTCCCTTGAGGTTTTTTTTTTTTTGTATGGCTGAATTAGGAAAACACATCTTTTATGAAGCCTCAAATAAAAGCATCGCAGATAGTTAAATCGGTGCTTTTAGCGGGATTCAACTTAAGGGCATAGTCGAAAAAATTTCTGCGTAAAGAAAAAATCAAACTCCATAAATACTAATTCCAAAAGATGAGTGAAATGGAACGATGCTGTCTTGTGTTAGTTAGGGGACCTAGCCTTTTAAATGTGGGATATACGTCTGTAACTACCCTCTACATTTACACTGCAACAGTCAATAAATTCATGGACTACCCTCTCCCCTCATGCCCGCTGTGCAGTCTAGCTTTGCGAAAATGATAAGGTCTTACCATTTAGCTACAGATTGTTGGCCAGTCAAATCCATGCCGCAACATGTCCTTTTTAAAACAATTCAGCATTAAACTGCGGAGCACATTTTTACTGCCGTTTGAAAGCTTTCGATCTACACAGTTTCGTCTCCATACGCTTAATGACGCAGCCGTAGCGATTCTGGAGCTGTTTCTCCAAGGGATCATGGCAACGACTGCTAAATAAAAAAAAGACTTACAACTGCTACGTTAGCAAGTTTTTGAAAAAAGAAAAGGATTATACTAAACATCAACTTGGACAAACTATATTGTGTCTCGAACAGCAGCACCTGTTGTTAAAAATAAATAAAAAATAACGAACTGATTTAAAAAATTCTTGCATTAAACGAATGAGTGAATCTGGATTTAATTTATTTTTTTAAACTTTATTCTGCTCTTATGTCAGTAGAAAATCTTCATCCGTCAGAGTCTCTGTATGAAATTATCGCACACTTTCTGCAACGTCTTTTGGAATGTTTGCACATTCCTAACTGATTAATCGCTGATTTTCCTCTAGTATGATAGGATTTTGGCAATCCACCACATATCTGCAAATTACGCCGAAGAAAATATCACGCGGATTTAAATTTGGTGAGTAAGGTGGCCTGCTGATACCTCTTCCGGCTGCATTCAAGTAATCTAAAAATATACCGCGGCTGTCAAAGTATCAAACAATGCTGTTGCGGCATCTGTCGCTCACATTTCGTATTAACATGTGTTTAAAAATAATCAGACATCACACATGACATCATCGCAAGAATTTTTTTTAATAATCCATTTGCTTATATTTTTAATTCATGTTATAAAAAACAGATACTCCTTTCCAACACACAATGTACTTAAATTTATTACTGTACAGTATGTACTAGTAAACCTGCGTATTTACCAGCTATTTAATATTTGCAACTTTCTATTTCTTTACAAAAATAGGGCACTTGTTTCTTTGTCATTTAAGAATTAATTCAATGTGTAAATGAGATGTGTTTTCCCAATTCTTAAGGAACAATTTCATGAACAAATCCAAAATATTCTTTAGATACTTTTACAAAGTTCTGCTTAACTCTTTAATGAAAATACTTTCAAGTGAATTTGAAGCATTTTCACCTTACAACACATAATTAAAAAAAATTAATAACGTTAAAGCGGTTTGCAACTTTTTACCTAATTAAGTTAAAAGAAATATCTTTAAAAGTGTCAGAATCTCATAATTTAAAAATTATATAATCCATCAGTTTTCAAGCTCTATTTTTCTCTACTTTTCGGATGTTTTCAATTTTTGACACCTGAGAATTTCTTTCGCTGTTCCTGAGAAGTATTTTATCACAAAGTTTTTATACTTTCTCTTTAGGACCTGTAAGATATTAAATTAGTAATGTTATTGAGATTTAAAGAAAATTATTTTAGCTGAGTACAGGCCTGGAAAAACGTATTTTTTCCGGATTTTAAAATTCAGTTTGGGGACTTCCAGAAAATAATGCCTGCAAATTTAACTGAACAAGTATACAAATGAAATATTAATAAAAAATAAGTAGTAAAAATAATTGTCATATTATTAATTTTTATCATTATTTAACTCAGTTTAAATAACAAAAGATAATTTCGGGAATCTAACCAAATAGCACAACCGTCCCCTGTGAATGAAATGTGACCACACAATACTGTCACAGAGTTACAAACAGTCGCCGCGACTCCACAGCAGGGTCACCACACAGTCTCTATGTCCGCCCGCGGTGACTTCACATTGCGACCCTTCAGAGAAGTCGCTTTGGGACAGTTTTGCGACAGCGAGAAAATTCGGGGGGAAAAGTTACCGAGAACATGCGCTAGATGGCAGCACCAAACTGTCACGGAATGAAACGCATCAGTACCAGTATCGAACCCTCGACGCAGTCGCTCATAGGCCAGCACGTTACCTCTGCGCTGTGATCATCTTGTTCAAAATGCTTTAAAATTAAACTGACTGCTTCAAAAGTTAGATCTGGCATGGCTTATTTTGGAAACTTAAAATTTTTCTGGAGTATTTTATAAATGGAGGGAAAATACCATAATTAATAAATATAAATTAAAAATCTTGGAAATCTTTTTTTTTTTTTTTCACATAAATTATTTTCAGGAGATAATGTGCTGTTCTATTTAAGTATTCATTCGAAAAAACTAATGATTTATTGAAATTTTTGATTCGGTTATGAAATAAATTTGTAACGTGCGACATGTTTACGGGGTTTGATATATATAAGATTTATATTTTTGCTATATTTTGCCTAAAAGGGATTTCATATAAAAATAAATATAATTAATTGGAAAAGCATGCATTAGATAAAATAAGAAAAGTATTTTTGATTTAGACCCATAGTTTTACCTCAAATTTTTCCTAGCGGAACTTTCAAACATACCAGGGACGTATTTAAGGGGGGGGGATCCCGGGCCCATCCGAAAATTAAAAGCAATTATTAAAAAACAGCAATTTTGAGACATTTGTATTTACTCTAGTAACAATAAGATTTAAAATACCAGATAGTAGACCCCCCCCATCCGAAATTTAAACCTACATACGCTATCGAAACATATATGCCATGGGGATATGAAAGAAATCGTTTTCATGGGTGTTTATTTTCAATCGTAGCAGTTGGGAATTTTCGGTGAACTGCGTACACAGCGAACTGATCAAATTGCTCCAACTAGTATTGCGCTACTCGCACAAGAGGCGGTTCAAATGTCCTATATAATCGGGCTAAGGAGGGAGTGCCTCGTTTTCTCGATTTGAAGTGGTTAAAAAATTCTGAGGCACCTCAAAACTTTGCCGCGGTTCACCTTTTTGAGGTGGCTCGAAGTCTTGTCCTTGGATAAATTTTGTGCTGTGAGGGAGAAGAAGAGGCGATGAGTATTGGGAAGAAGATAAGCGGGTTTGAGATGGCTCAAATTTCGTCGGGGTTCAGCTTTGAACGGTAAAAGAGGCGAGGGGGAAAAAGGCGGCGCTACGATGACGCGTTAGGTTTTGGAAGAAAGAATGAAGACTGATTTACGTTTAGGGAGACAGAGAGATTGCTTTAATGCTTTTTTTATTTTTACTTTGGTCTCTCTCGCTTCTCGGCCTTTTGGATAAGATTAAAGTGTATTTAAACGTCGGTCGTTTTCATAGTAATTTTCATAAACTAACGATTCAAATTCAAAATAAACCGTAAGAAAGAGAAAAAAGGAACTAAAAACAAATGGATATATAGAGTTGTACTAAATGAGTTTACACATAATATAAAACAAAGGTATTTATGCAGTGGTGTATTCAAGGCTGACACCAGCGAGTTTTCCGGAGGGGGGAGGGCACTTGTTCCCCTTTCGGGCAAGTTTGTGACCCCCTCGTCAGGTACTTCTGATTAATTAATTGAGGGGATTTTTAAGATAAGTAATAATCTTAATTTTAGAACAGCTTTAATTTTGAAATATTTACATTTACTTTTGTGGTATAGTAATACCTCGACTTACGCGAACCCGGAGTTAGCCGATTTTCAAATCTTACAGATTCGACTTTTATATATTTCCAAAACATTTTCGGTTTACGATTTTAATAATATAACGTCATATATATGTGTTATCTCTAAGATTTTATTAACTTTTATTTTATAAATCATTGTTTTCCTTAATCTTTAAGTTTCTTTTTCTACAGCCCCATTTAAAAATAATTTGTAATTGTATATATTAATGAGAGAAATTATACTTCGACTTATGTGTATATGTCTCTCCCACCTATCACATTAGTCAAGGGTGTTACCCAGGGGAGTAGACAGAGGGGGCAGGGGGATGCAGCCTCCCCCCAAAAAATGGTACTCTTAACTTAGGTTACAATATAATATTTAGCTTACAATTGAACTTTAGCTTTAAATTTCATACCCAGCCCCCCCTCTGACAGAAAAACCTGGCTACGCTACTAGTATTACTGTATTTTAATTTTTAAAACACAAGTGAAATGAAAGCGACACATCTATATTCCGAACAAAGAAGTAAGGTATTGTAAAGTATGAAAGATTGAGGAGGGGCACTGGCTTGCGTGTTCGGTACCGACTTGAATCTTCGTTGCCCAGGTAATAAAAAAATGCAGAACATTTCATTTCTAGCAAATCTCTATGACGAGCTAAAGTCAAAGTCAGAGCTCCTCTTATCTCGAAGGCCATTTCTTTCGTCAGGAGCCTTTCTCAATAGTGACTACCTACTACCGCTCTTTTAAAAGCTGTTAAAATCCAATAAAAACGCGCCTGTACTTCCCGTTTGTTTCCCCCTTTTAGTCCGTCAGTGGAGGTGAAGCCCTTTCGGACTGGCGTCACCACTGTCTGGCCAACCACGTGGCATTCGATCAAATGGAGTTGGGGAAATTTCTCCAGATGTAACATGAACACGCGTTAAAAAACCTTTAAAAAGTCCGTTACCCATGGCGTCCTCCAGGACCGATAGTCTTCATTCAACTTCGTCTAAGCCACTAAACTAAAATTCCGTAAGATTAAATTACAAAAATGTAATATTGTAAAGTGTTTCATGATCGATACGTTTGGCATAATGGCATTTTGTTTGCTTTGTGTACCTGTGCATAGGTATATTTGAATTTCTAGCCTCTTTCTTTTGTAAATAACAAGACCCCCAGACTCGCTACTTCCCGCTTTTCGTATGAGGCATTCGGCCCCTAATAAGGCTTATTCGTAAAAAAGACGTAATTTCAACAGACAAAACCTGAAGATTGGATCAGATAGAATGTTACTGAGCTAAACATTGCTTGGTTCTTGCATGTTCATTTGTACATAAAAATTTAAACTTCACACTTCAGTAGACCCCCTTCCCTTCATAACACGGAAGATATTTCGTTATGGGAATCCGTGTTGTACGGGTCCTAAGCTATACTCCTCCTGGAGTGCGGACTCCGCTTATAATCGTTGGAAAAATTATTTGCACTCCTCAGAAACACAATGATATTTAATGTCGCCATTCAAAAGTTATATTAATTAGGAGTTAAAGCATAATAAAATCAGAACATCTGTTTCAGCTGTATTTTTAATAATGTAAAACCTAGTGGACACCTTGCGAATTTTCCACCCATGGCGATTTTTCATTATTTGGCGACTTGCGTACATGTAAAGTTAATAAAAGCTATGGAACAGATAAGATAGCTTGCCATCAATGGCGACTTTGCATTATGTGGCGATTTACACATGTTCACAACCTATAATTACTGCTCATTTAAGGTTACCGGAAAACCGTTATCCATATTTTCATTTACATAATCGTTTGCAGATTGGCATACTTAGCACCACGAATTATACCATCTCTTCGCGCTAGCAAATATCCAAAGTGAACTGTAACTGCTATAATGGCATAGTTAACGTCGCCAAATATTTCTCCTGGTAGCAAATAATCCAGCTGGACCGAACCGGCTTTAAAATAATCTGCATTTTAATTATTTTTCAAGATATTAGTTATTCTGTTTTGGAAAAACGAATAATCGCTAATTCTAAACTCCTGTTGTCTCAGCGAACTTACTATTTGAAAATTGTCAACTTTGTGTAACACATTTTGAGTTACTTATTTCATGTAGTTTTTATTTTGGCGTAAAATGGGTGTATTTCTACTTCATGTGATACTACATACTTGGAAAAGCTTTGTTGCAAAGGAATGAATGATTTTATGCCAAATCTGGCAACCATTCTGTTCATTTTTTCAGTTTTTTATTAATATCTTCTAAAATAATTCGATTTTCGAAATTTAGGTCAGCTCATCAGGTTCCTCGGAATTTTTCGAATCTGTGGGCACCTTATTCGAAACTTGAATCCCCACGGTTTAGGAGGAGATAGGCCGACAAGCTTTGACAGCGCCCTTTACATTTATTTAGAATAGAGAGACCCAAATATAATTTCATGCTGTTCTGGAAACTCGCGGAATCATTTCGCAATCGAAAGATTTCGTTTTGTGTACACAGCTATTCTCATGTCAATTGTATGACGTCATATTCACTTGAAAACGGTAATTTTGTCACGCAAATGATTTACTTTTTTGACTCTCGGAAATAAAATGGTGCTGAAAATAGCGAAAAATCGCTTAAAAAGGAGGGAACGGGTGGATTTTCAGATTTTTAAAGAAGCGCAGATTGTTTTCTATATTTTTATACATGATCATGAAAATTTTCAAGCGGATCGTGCAAACGGTGAAGACGTTATTAGGCTTTTTGTGTTAACTTTGTAAATTTCACGCGATTCTAGATACTTGGAAACGCTTTGTTGCAAAGGAATGAATGATTTTATGCCAAAGCTGGCAACCATTCTGTTTATTTTTTTCAGTTTTTTATTAATATCTTCTAAAATAATTCGATTTTCGAAATTTAAGTCAGCTTAGCAGGTTCCTCGGAATTTTTCGAATCTGTGTCGAATCCTTAGTCGAAACTCAAATCCCCACGGTTTAAGAGGAGATAGGTCCACAAGCTATTGACAGCGCCAGCGGCCTTTACTTTTTTTTTAGAATAGAGAGAAAACAATTTAGTTACGGGCCTGCACAAGCGTAATTTCCCCCCCCCCCCTTACAAGTGTCTACATTTCCCCGTCCAACTAGTACTTACATGTATTTTTTTACACAATGTTCATTAAACTTTTCTAGCATTTAATGCGTGATGCAGCACATTCTGATTATATTTATTTTAACCCATCAATTCTCATCCCGAAAAGCCATCCTAATGCCATGGCTATTAATCTGTTGAAGAATGTAGCAGCAACAACATTGAACAATTCCTTAATTCCCCAACAAAGCAACTCCTCGAAAAGATTTATGCCATCCGCCGATCTTCCAGGAAACGATTCGGACATGACAAATCCTCATACCTCACACATATGAATTTTTGCACGATCACCTCTTTCCCTCCCTGTCCCATACCATTGGACCACTTTACTTCCCTTGTTGCCTCACACATTGGAAGTTTTTGTACGTACACCTCATTCGAACCCCTCTTTGAACATCCTCAAAACTGACTGAAAGGCCGTACATAATCCTCAATTTTCTGGTTTGTCCAATCCAACACGAGTAACAGCACAACCTGACCTTCTTTGTCAGGGTATCTTGACGTTTAGCATTTAAGAGAAGTACAACATTCACAATAGTCACTTCTTTTATTTAATAAAAAAAAAAATCTTACCTGAATTTCTGGTTGTGTTTTAAATTTCTACTAAAGAGCGATATTTTTAATTATTATTTGTTTTAATTACGCATGTGTAAAAGATATTTTTTCATTTTCGTATATGATACAGTCCTTACGAAAACATATAAATTTCGTAGGAATCGATTTGTATTTACTGAAGTTACACCACTGACGGACGGACAGACACGCAGACAAAGAAACCGAAAGAAGCGTTAAAAACATTTCTTTCAACACATTTGTATTCGAAAATATATGAGAGCTGCAATGTTTTAACATGCATTAAAGGTATACTTTTCTAGATTCGCTTTATTCATGGATTTCGGCTGCACCATCAGTCTATAGGTCCACGGTGTGACGCCCATGCAACTTTTTTTCTTTGGTGTATACCTGAAAAAGTGCCATGGATAACCAAAGACCATAAACCATATCGTAACTGGAACTTTCCTGCATGTGAGTTCGTTCAAACTCTAATATTTTCATCAGTGATGATCAATAATCGATTAATTCGAAACAATTCGAATTATTCTTTAAATTCGAATTAATTAATTAATAATTAATTATTGAAATCACTAGAGCTAGCATATACTGAAAAATGCATTTTACTGCTCAAAGACAGCATTTGAATAGCACGTGGTATTTAGTATGCGTAATAGTATTCAAATAGAAATCGCGAATGCTATTTGAATGTGAACTGGCAAAGTATTCGGATAAAAACCGCTATTACTATTCGAAAGTGTAAAAAGCAAAGAGTCAGCATTAAAATGACGAATTATTTATAGTATTCGAATAGCACTAATCGATTTTACAATTCATTCGAGTGACACATCACTAGTTTCCTTAGCTTCCACAAGTTTACCTACGACAACCACGAGTTATAGCTGTATATAACTTTTTTAAAAAGGGTTTTCAGATACGAACATAAGGGATATTATTTACATTGTGCTCTACGGCAGCCTATATATAACACATGAATAGAAAAACTAATAATGCGGATGATCATTTTAAATGTACTTCAAAATTGTGACTAATGATACATAAACAAAGGCATGCTACATAGAACGTGTATTTTTCTACTTTCAAAATAATTAGTTTCACCACTAATAACATTATAACGTTTATCTTCACAATATGATATAATCGCACCAAAAATAGTCCTATAATTTTGAAACTTACCATTTCAAACATAATACTACTAAACTTTCGGAAAAAGTGATGTTTCAAATAAAAGGTACGAAAAAAGCCTAGCAAATATTCCTTGTATAAATCGAGAAAATCAAATTCGGTGCAAAATTGCTTACACGCCACTTCTAGAGAAAATTCTATTTTTTTAATGAGATTATGTTAAAATAAATCATAAGAGGGATTCAGAAGATTTTGAAGCTTTTTTTAGTGTTTTAGCACTTAAATACATTTTGAGTTTGCAGCTTTCCGCCTGTTTCAGTTTCAAAAATAAATCACTTGAAAATTTTGAATACCAATGTTAGGAAATATGCTCTGAAATTCCTAAATGTTCTTTTAAATAGCAGTGCCTTTTCAGTTATACAGCTGAGTATTCCTGTTCTTTTAAGAAATATGCTTTCCAGAACAAATTTCTTCATACTTCTTACAAATTTCTTTATATTTTACAAAAAAAGGAGAAAAAAATCCGTTTTCAAAAGCATGATACACATCTTACCACAGGATTATTACATCCAAATTTTTCTCAAATTTTTCATATTATTCTAAATAAATGAAACACTTTTTTTTTTAAGTACACATAACACAAGTGGTTATAATGTTGTTTCAGTTTTCAGTTATACCCCTGTTAAGAACAAAACTGAAATGTAAATAACATTAAAATAAATTTAGCTGAATTTTCGTTTATACAATTGTTAAAAAGAAAAATATAAATATAAATAACATAAAAGGTGGTTTAATGAGCTAATCCGAGGAAATAACTTAAGCTACAGTTCATAGGGCTTGGGAAAAAAAACTTACCCTCAACGTGTGAGTATTAAATTTCAAAACTTTCTAACAGTTCTTTAGAGGAAGACTATATAGGTTGTGCATTAAAACTATCTTCATATACCGACCTCTAACCAACTGTTGCGTTCTACAAATAGAGATGAGATTTCATATGTATTGAAAAAGGGGTTATTTATTTCTTAAGGAATGACTCTTCACGGAGGTACTACTGCAAAAACTATATACATGCCAACATTCAACAGGGTATATTACACGGTACATAGGAATGACATACATATATTTCGTAATGATCTATCCATTTATCAGTTAGAGCCCAGAAGGAAGGACTGACATGAAAGCCGAAATCATATACACATCCCAACAAGTTTGAAAAATGCTGAAAAAATTACAGGTAAAATTTAACATCTATGCCTCTGTAAGATTTTTCTTTGGAGTTGTTTAAAATTTGAATTGTAATTTTTCGCAAGAAAGAAACACGCCGACACTATAATTCGAGAATTCTAACTTTCACGTACTGAATGTAGTTTCGGAAACACGCTTAGGAAAAATTCCCTAGCATGAGATCGTACTTCACTAATTTATCTAAATATACAAGCAGAGCGAAAGCGTATTTGTTTTAAAACACTTCCATGCCTTTTTTAAATCTACATGGAAGTTGTTTGGGATGTCTAAGGTAATTGGATTGGAAAAAAATAGAGTGAAAATGATCCGGACCTCATAATTTTAATAAAACTTTTTGAAGTATTTCCAAGTGTTTACTTCTAATTGGAACTGATTGGATGGAACATACTTTTCGCTTAATGCAATGCCTTATGAGCGAAGTTGAGGGAGTTTAGCCAACACCTTCTAGCAGTGGCGTATGCAAGAGTGGGGTTTGGGGGTTCAACCCCCCTTCCCCCACTTGTTAAAAAAATTTTGACAAAATGTCCATAAATTTTCACTTTTTAGCTTAAATATTACGCATGTTAACACAAGGTTATGTCTATACCTACACGATCGGGCAAAAGAGGGAGTGCCTCGTTTTCCCGATTTGAAGTGGTTAAAAAATTCTCAGGCACCTCAAAACTTTGTCGCGGTTCAGCTTCGAAGTCTTGTCCTACTCCTCAAATTTTATCGCTATTCAACTTTTTGAGGAGGCTGAAAATCTTGTCCTGGGACAAATTTTGTGCTGTGAGGGAGAAGAAGAGGCGATGAGTTGAGTACTGGGAAGAAGATAAACGAATTTGAGGTGGCTCAAATTTGTCGGGGTTCAGCTTTGAACGGAAAAAGAGGAGAGGAAAAAGGCGGGGCTGCGATGACGTGTTAGGTTTTGGAAGAAAGAAAGAAGACTGATTTACGATTAGGGAGATAGAGAGATTGCTTTAATGCTTTTTTTTATTTTTACTTTGGTCGCAATCGCTTCTCCGCTTTTTGGCTAAGACTAAAGTGTAATAAACTTCGGTCGCTTTCATAGAAATTTTCATGAACTAACGATTCAAATTCAAAGTAAACCGTAAGAAAGAAAAAAAAAGGAACTCAAAACAAATGGATCTATTCAGTTGTACTAAATGAGTTGACACATAATATAAAATAAAGGTATTTATGCAGTGGCGTATTCAAGAATGGCACCAGCGAGTAATCCGGGAGGGGAGGGCACTTGTCCCCCTTTCGGGCATGTTTCTGATCCCCTCGTCCGGTACTTCTGGTTAATTCATTGAGGGAATTTTTAAGATAAGTAATAATCTTAATTTTAGACCAGCTTTAGATTTGAAATATCAACATTTAATTTTTTTGGTATAGGAATACCTCGACTAACGCGAACCCGAAGTTAGCCGATTTTCAAATCTTACAGATTCGACTTTTATATATTTCCAAAACATTTTCGATTTACGATTTTAATAATATAACGTCATATATATGTGTTTTCTCTAAGATTTTATTAAACTTTTTTTATAAATCATTGTTTTCCTTAATCTTTAAGTTTCTTTTTCTCCAGCCACAGTTAAAAATAATTTTTAATTGTATATATTTATTAGAGAAATTATACTTCGACTTACGCGTATATGTCTCAGTCCCACCTATCACATAAGTCAAGGGTATTACTCAGAGGTGTAGACAGAAGGGGGATTGAGGGGAATGTTGCCCCCCCCGAAATGGGACCCTTTACATAGCTTATAATTTAATATTTAGCTTACAATTGAACTTTAGCTTTAAATTTGATATCCAGCCCCACTCCGAAATGAAATACTGGCTACGCTACTGGTATTATTGTATTTTAATGTTTAAAACACTTGTGAAATGAAAGAGACGCATTTACATTCCAAACAAAGAAGTAAGGTATTGTAAAGTATGAAAGATTGAGGAGGGGCAGTGGCTTGCGTGTTCGGTACCGACTTGAATTTTCGTTGTCCAGGTAATAAAAAAATGCAGAACATTTCATTTTTAGCAAATCTCTATGACGAGCTAAAGTCAAAGTCAGAGTTCCTCTTATCTCGAAGGCCATTTCTTTCGTCAGGAGCATTTCTCAATAGTGACTCCCTACTACCGCTCTTTTAAAGGCTGTTAAAATCCAATAAAAACGCGCCTGTACTTCACGTTCGTCTCCCCCTTTTAGTACGCCATTGGAGGTGAAACCCCTTTGGACTGGCGTCACCACTGTCTGGCCAACCACGTAGCATTCGATCAAATGGATTTTGGGCAATTTCTCCAGATGTAACATGAACACGCGTTTAAAAAAAACCTTTAAAAAGTCCACTACCCATGGCGTCCTCCAGGACGATAGTCTTCATTCAACTTCGTCTAAGCCACTAAACTAAAATTCCGTAAGATTAAAATACAAAAATGTAATGTTGGAAAGTGTTTCATGATCGATACGTTTGGCATAATGGTATGTTGTTTGCTTTGTGTACATGTGCATAGGAATATTTGAATTTGTAGCCTCTTTCTTTTGTAAATAAAAGCGATTTAGTTACGGGCCTGCACAAGCGTCATTTTTTCCCCTTACAAGTGTCTACATTTTCCCGTCCAACTAATACTTACATGTATTTTTTTACACAATGTTCATTAAACTTTTCTAGCATTTAATACGTGATGCAGCACATTCTGATTATATTTATTTTAACTCAAACAATCCTCATCCCGAAAAGCCATCCTGATGCCATGGCTATTAATCTGTTGAAGAATGTAGCACCAACAACATTGAACAATTCTTTAATTCCCCAACAAAGCAACTCTTCGAAAAGGTTTATGCCTCTGCTCTTTCAGGAAAGGATTCGGACATAACAAACCTTCATACCTCACACATTTGAATTTTTGCACGATCATTTTTTTCCCTCCCTATCCCATACCATTCGGACCACTTTATTTCCCTCGCTGCCTCACACATTCGAAGTTTTTGTACGATCAGCTCATTCGCACCCATCTTTGAACAACTTCGAAACAGACAGAAGGGCCTCACACAATCATCATTTTTCTGGTTTGCCCTATCCAACACTATTAACAGCGCAACCTAACCTTCCTTGTCAGGGTATCTTGATGTTCAGGTTTTTTCCGTGGTACATGCTTTGCGTTATTCACGTTTTTTTATTCTTAAAAAAAAAATCTCACCTGAATTTCTGGTAGTGTAAATTTACTAAATAGCTATTTTTTTATTTGTTATTTGTTTTAATTACGCATGTCTAAAATATATTTTATTTTCAAAAGCGTATATGGTACAGTCCGTACGGAAACATATAAATTTCGTAGTAATCTATTTCTATTTACTGAAGTTACACCACTGACGGACAGACAAAGAAACCGAAATAAGCGTTAAAAACATTTCTTTCAGCACATTTTTATTCGAAAATATATGAGAGCTGCAATGTTTTAACATGCATTAAAGGTATACTTTTCTAGATTCGCGTTGTTCATGAATTTCGGCATCACAATCAGTCTATAGGTCCACGGTGTGACACCCATGCAACTTTTTTTCTTTGGTGTATACCTGAAAAAGTGCAATGGATAACCAAAGACCATATAAATGATATCGTAATTGGAACTTTCCTGCAGTTGAGATCGTTCAAACTCTAATATTTTCATCAGTGATGATCAATAATCGATTAATTCGAAACTATTCGAATTAATCGATTATTGAAATCACTAGAGCTAGCATATACTGAAAAATGCATTTTACTGCTCAAAGACAGCATTTGAATAGCACGCGGTATTTAGTATGCGCAATAGTATTCAAATAAAAATCGCGAATACTATTTGAGTGTGAAATGGCAAAGTATTCGAAAGTATTCGGATAAAAACCGCCATTAGTATTCGAATAGTGTAAAAAGTAGGGATCGACCGATAGTATCGGAGCCGATCCTCCAATTTTTTTAGGTATCGGTATCGGTTCTTTCGATTCTAAAAGTATCGAGTAAGTATCGGTTTCTGTTACTTCATCCATTTTCACCGATACTTTTCAACCGATACTTTGCTTTTCAGAAGAAACCACGCAGGCGCAACACCATTCTAGAATCTTTATTTTGGTAATGAGATGAGAGGCGTCGTTTCATTGGCCCATTTGTTTGTGCGACTGTTTTCGAACTGTGTTTGTTTTTTTTTAATCTAACCATCGCTAAATGGATGTATCACCAAGTATGGTCGAAATTATGGACGAAGAATCGTTAGATGACAGTTTAACACAGGACAATCGTCTATTCTTCTAAATTATTTTGAATTGGTGCCCAAAACTAAATACGCTATCTGCAAGGATTGCAAAAAACAAATGTCGAGAGGTAGGCTATAATTTTACTTCAGTTCTATTAACGTTTATTTTCTAAATGTGTTAACTCGAAAAATAGTTCATTCATATATATATACACACAATTTAA
This sequence comes from Cheiracanthium punctorium, assembly GCA_038373885.1. NCBI lineage: Eukaryota > Metazoa > Arthropoda > Arachnida > Araneae > Cheiracanthiidae > Cheiracanthium > Cheiracanthium punctorium. The sequence goes on along the minus strand of JAWZYV010008076.1, from coordinate 94,431 downwards.
TCTCCCTATAACGAACTCGCTCGGTTTCAGTTAAGAAATTCGCTATAGAGAAAATTTTGTTGTACAGAGATTAGTATAGTTTATTATATATATATATAATATATTTTTGCAGTTATTTCAGCAAATATTACAAACTTTTTGTTAATTCGATGTTTAAAAGTATTAAATTATGACTTTCAATTAAAAATAAATTGGTATTTATTATAAATTTGTTAAACTTACGGTTTCTTACTTTTCATTGTATAAATGAAATGTTCAAAAGTAAAGACAATCCACGAATTTAGAAAATAAAATATATAATGCACTTACGTTTATTTTATTTCAAAATTCCGTTATTTTACATTGTTTTGCATTCTGTGATTTCATTCTGTGATTTCAAATCTTCATAAAAATATTTACATCTTAAAAGTCCGCTGAAAATAGAGTGAGACACATTTTATTCCATTTGGAAACCTCTTTTTAATGGTTTTGAAAGGTTGAAGTATTAAAGTTTGATGTGGTTTTGGTCATGAAGTGCAGGGCCTTATTATTATATGGGCAAATCGGGACTTTACCCAGGGAACCCGACTTGAAAGCCCCCCCCCCCATTTTAAATGTTTTTTCTGAAATATTCTTTTTTATATCAAAAGTTTATGAAAAATATAACAAATTTCATAGAGTGGGGGCGCCCAAATCTATCAATGCCCGGTGCCCCTGTTGGTCATAGTCGGTCGCTGGTGAAGTGTCTTCATTATTGGAGTCAGCTTCACTTTCCTGGTCTCCATTTTTATCATCTGTTACTCTTCCACTAAATGGTCTGTTCAAAAATTAAAATTTTCTTCAAAACTAACAACATGGAAAAAAATCAAAGGTAAATCTGAAATATTCGCTATGGGAAGATAATCTCTTCGTTATATGGGGAATGTTTATAGTGTTATTTAAGCCTTAAGTTACGTTTCCATGAAAAATTTCATTATAGGGAGAATTTCGTTGTAAGGAGACTTCGTTATAGGGAGATTCTACTGTATATATAGGCTTTTGATATCGTTGGAGAATGTCTAGCTCTTGATATAGATTTCACGCTTAAGACATGCTTTAAATTTTTATTTTAAAAAATTGGCGCAAGGACATCTGATTCGGCTTGGGTATGATATAGATATAAAAATTGATGGGGGAGACGGTCCTTGACATCGTTTAATATTTCAGGGGATGAAGACCTTTAAAATGTTAAAGCAGGTATGGGCAACCTTTGAAAAGTTGTGGGCCAAACTTTAGGATTTTAGCTAAGTGGCAGGCAGTATAATTGGGATTTATATGGGGTATTGAATGGTTTATACAAATTTTGCGCGGGTCGGATCAAAAGCCGTGGCGGGCCACATCCGGCCCGCGGGCCGGCGGTTGCCCATATGTGTGTTAAAGTGTAATATTTCAGCCGTCGAAATACCTTTGAGGAATTTGTTTCTATTTAGCTTATAGAACTTCAGATACAGACATTTTAATATTAGTCAGCCGGAAATATTTGAAACCGAAAGTAGCATTCTGCTATCGGAAGTGAATCTTATTTCTGCGCATGCAAACGGGGATTGGGTTTGATCCGAATGACGTTTGTCGGACATACCCCCCCCCCTTGGTGCCCCTCTGCAAACGTAAAAAAAGGCGCCCCTTTTGTGCTCTAGATCAGTGGTTCCCAAACTATGGGCCGCGACCCATTATTGGGTCACGGGAGCAATTTCGGTGTGTCGAAAAGGGTGGGAAAAATTAAACTTTAGTATATTATATATATATATAGTAAACTATACTATTTTATATAGCCTATATTGGTTTTCGTTATGTAGTAGTGGGTGGCGAAAAAAAAAATCTAGTCGAAGATTTTTTGAAGAGAAGGACAGAAAAGTTTGTTAACCACTGCCCTAGATCAAGATTTTCTTAGTTCGAAATGGCTCCCAGACCTTGCTTACCGTGCCACGCCGCCCCTGCTCAGAACTTAGAATTAAAACAGATAAAATTGGTTTATATCAATCACAGAAAAACATGTTAACATGATCATAGAAACAAAAACATCGAAGATCAATTTCATGAAATATGGATACTTTAAGTAGCAACCTTTTATTAAGACTTGAAAATTGAATTTAGTTTATCATTTTTGGATTTTTCTTTAACCTTCATTTAATATCGTCAGTTTTTAGCATCTTTTATTTAGACCCTCCAGGCGTAGCTTGAAAACGAGCAAAAATATTTTTCTTCATATTGTAGCTGTTTTCAATGACAAAATTACTAATACTAAAATTATATACGAAAACTATATCTAAATGCAATTTATTCCTTCTTTGTGTCGCAAAGAAGTTAACTTTTTGGCAGTGACTTGAAAACTGGCGACTCCCATGAACTTTAATTATGTTGGACCAGAAGTTAAATGATTCATTTTTAAAACATTACAAAATATCAAAAGTACGATCTATCAAATATTTAATGATTTTATTATCTATCAGATTAATGAGAGAACGTAGGATTTGTGTATCATTCTGTTTTGAGAAGTGTAATAATTATCAGTATCTAATAATCATTTATATTGTTAATTTAAAAGGTTAAAGCTGTATTAGTATAATTAGTAATACTAATTATTATTATTTAGTTTATTTCGAATTTTGGGGTAAAAAACATATTTCTTGACAGTGTACACAGTATTTGGTTTATATGTAAAGAAAACAAAGGAATAATCGGTCTGTACCTGATATTCGTACGGAAAAAATCAAATAATGGATCATCCGGATTAATTGTGACTTAACCCTGTCCAGAGAATCAAAATATTCGGATTTTCAAAAAGAACTTAAAAATGATCATATGAGGTCATATTAAAAAGAAATCTTGCTAAAACTTAATAATCCACTTAGTGGTTAAATAATTGGGGCAGATAAATAAAACCAATAATTAATGTGAAGTTATTATGCATTTTAAGGGAAGAATTTACATACGTATTTAATGAACAATATCTAAATACATATGTACTTACATAATTCTGTACAGTTTATACATTATCACAATTTAATGCAGTTTAAGTAATCTAAAAAATATTTTCATATGTGAAAGAATTATAATTAAAGAAAATCTAAATAAAAATTGCAAGCTTTGAAGTTGAATGAATTTCATGTGTTTACTTTTGTAAGCACAAAATCGATACATGAACCAAAGACACATATAATAAGAGCAAGCAGGAAGCTGTTTTGAGTCTAATATGGAAACATTTTATCTGGCTCATAGCTACAATTAGGCGACAAAATAGAGGTTGAGAAAAATTAATATAAATATTTGCACTAGTCGGCACTGGAAATGGATTATCTTATTAATATATCCCTTAAACACCCCCCAGTGTTTGTGTTCTGTCAAGCCTAAATGAGGTGCATCTACCTATAGGGGGAGAGGCTTGGGCGGAGGATTTTTTAAGTGAGCCTAACGCATATTCCCGTAACATAAGGAGAAAATCGCCCAAAAGTCTAGAACACTAGATCGACAGCCACGCGAGTAGAAAGAATTCCGAACCTGCACACTTAGACGCTTCCCAGTCGTCAGCTTTTTATAAATTCGGCCATTCGTCGGCATGATTGAATAGAAAAGAAAGACTAGAACTACTGTAAATTCACACTTCAATGTATCCAATGCTTTTTCTTTTTAATGCTTTCTACCGGGATCAAATTTTATCATGCTGCTATTCATTTTAACGAGAACTACACTCTCGTTACAAAAACTGCCCAACAGATGTAGGTTTAAATGACATTAAATTATGTAAAGTATCGGTGTCGGTTAAGTATCGTTATCGGCCGATACCATAACTTAAAAGTATCGGTATCGGCTATTTCCGAAAATGAATTCATAGGTAAAGTATCGGTATCGGTCATCGGTGAAAATGTGGTATCGTCGATTCCTAGTAAAAAGCAAAGAGTCAGCATTAAAATGACGAATTATTTATGGTATTCGAATAGCACTAATCGATTTTACAATTCATTCGAGTGACACATCACTAGTCTCCTTAGCTTCCACAAGTTTTCCTACGACAACCACGAGTTATAGCTGTATATAACTTTTTTTAAAAGGGTTTTCAGATACGAACGTAAGGGATATTATTTACATTCTGCGCTACGGCAACCTATATACAACACATTGTAATAACAACAAGATCCAAAACGAACTTTTATTCCTTTAACATAGCCGTAGAAAAATATATCGAGAACTAACTTAATTTTATTACAATTTTGAATAATAATCATATGTGTTGCCAAACTTTAAGTCTCGTGATAATCTAGTGATTCCGTGTTTCCTGTTTCCTTACATTCGGCCATCCTAATAAATGGACGCGCTCGGCCATGAATTTTGAAAACTTCATCAACTTAGTCCACTTAAAGCACATAATCCTTGAGATAAACAGGCATTTTCTTGGTTCGTTTTCGAAAGTTTTTATCCTTGCTTGAATCCTGCTGTGAAATAATAGTATCTGGTACAATATGTGGGACGTTGGGAGTTTCACTGGCATCAACATCAATTTCACTAGTATTGACACCTTCACAGTACTTAAAGTTTTCATCGTCATTAGTGATATGAAACAGCTTCATTTGAGATGCATGAGCAGTTGTTGTGTAGGGACGTCTTGAACGTCCTTGTCCAATTTTTCTGAAATCGGTCACTTGGTATACATCTGTTGGAAGTACTTTCATCACTACAAGGGGTCCTCGATATCGCGCTTGTGTTTTGGTACTATTTCCTGTTTAGCTTCCGGTAACCGTTTAACAACAACAACATCGCCAACAGAATACTTATCAGCAATACAATGACGTTTATAAAAAAAAAACTTCATTTAATCTTGAGCTTTTAAAATATTTTCCTGTGCTTCTTTGCGAAGTAATTCAGGTGCTGTATATTCATCAGATGTTGGTAGTAATTCCTTTGGGAATTGATCCAATTTAGTAGGCTTATAACCATACAAAAGCTCGAAAGGTGGTTTGCCTGTAGATTTGCTAGGAGCCCAATTGATGCATCTGTGTATTTCGGGTAGTACTTTATCCCAATCTTTTTGTGACTCAGTTCGTATGCTCGAAGAAATCATGGGTAAAAGAACACGGTTAATTCTCTCAACTTGCCCATTGGCAGTTGGTCTTTGACTACAGTTTAAAGTATGCTTAATACCATTCTTTAAACAAAACTCTTTAAATGCTGCAGATGTAAAGCATGTTCCTCGATCAGTTACAACTCTATTAGGACTTCCAAAATCATTGATGAAGTCTTCCAAGTGTCTTAACACACATTTGGTCGAACAACTTACACAGGGTCTTAAACGAATAAATTTTGTTAAATTATCTACGAATACTAACAGTTCTGTGTTGCGAGATGAACTTGTGACAAAAGGTCCCAGAAAATCCATATGGACAATGTCAAACGGTCGTTTACCTGGTAGGATCGGATTCAATTTTCCTTGAGCCTTTCCTGCAGGAACTTTCGTGAAAGCACACGTAACACATTGCCTTGTGTGATTCTTGATATATTCTGCCATGCGAGGAAACCAGAACTGCTGAGCTATTAATTTAGTCACCTTATAAACCCCAAAATGTCCTGAAAAATCATGGAAGCGCACAGCAAAATATTTTCTCATAGACCTAGGCATTACAAATAACTTCTTATACACACCGTTATTGCATTTTATACGATATAATATGCCATTTATTAGCTCGTATTTATCTTCAATGTTCCTGTTTTTCTTCTTAGATCCATAATTCTTCAATACACTAATAATCTTTTGCAACTCTTCATCTTGCGTTTGTATTAAAGATATTTTATCTTCTTCCGTACAGATATAAAATGCAATAAACTGTACTTCATCTTTAGAACTACTTGCAACAACTTCATCGAGTTGCTCAGTATCGTCGTTTATAATTGGAGCACGACTGACAGCGTCCACATGAGCCATTTGAAAACCAGACCTATGTTTAACAGTGTAGTCAAATTCACTTAACTGTTCAACCCATCTTGATATCTGAGGTTTTATGTTCTTCTGACTGTTTAAATACGTTATTGCAGAACAGTCCGTTACCAGAGTAAAATGGAGACCAAGCAGCAGTGGTCGCAGACGGGTTACTACTACTGCTATCAGTTCTAGTCTACTCGAGTGATAATTTCTTTCATCGGGAGTAGTACGCCTGCTAACACAGTAAACTAAGCGAAGAGCATTGTTTTTGTCTTTTTGAAGTAACATTCCGGCTAAACCGGAAGAACACGCGTCAGTGTGAAGTTCAGTTTCATCACGTGGATCAAATAATTTTAAGACAGGTTCCGATATTAAAATTCGACGTAGTCTTTCAAATACATCTTGATGTTCAGTGTTCCAAATAAATGGTTGATCCTTCTTTAGTAAACAAGTAAATGGAGTAGCAATTGTGGCATATCTCTCAATAAAACTGAGAAAAAAACTAGTTAAACCTAAAAATCGGCGGAGTTCATCCTTGGATTTTGGAACAGGAAATTCTGCAATGGCCCAGGTTTCTCGACTAACAACGAACCCCGAGTACTCAATTTCTGTCATGGCGAATTCATATTTAGATAACTTCAGCGTTATTCCGGCACTGCTTAATTTTTCGAGTATTAATCGAAGTTTTGACATCATGCTCTCAAAATCTGCAGACCCGAAGAAAATGTCATCTACAAAACAGGAAACGCCTTTCCATAACAAGTCACCCAATGCTAAAGACATACATCGTTGAAAAACAGAAGGACCATTAGCTAAACCAAAGAACAAGCGTGTCGGCTCGAAATGTCTGTCTGGTGTAGTAAATGCCGCTTTTCGAGATGATTCTTCATCCATAGGGATTTGATTGAAACCTTGGCATGCATCAAGGATGCAAAATAAGTTACACCCTGATCTGATAAACAGTCAAGTAAGTCATCTTTACATGGTAGAGGGAATTTGTCTTTAACAGTTTGAGAATTTAGTTGCCTATAATCAATGACCATTCGGTACTCTCCAGTTTTCTTTTTTACGAGTAATACCGGACTACTATAGTCTGACGAACTATCTCGAATTACTCCTTGGTCTTTTAAATTTTGAATCAAACCGCGGAGGATATCCCTCTCATGGTGTGAAGCACGATGTGGGGAACGAGAAACTGGTGTGCAGCCAGGTTTTTCTGTAATATGCATAACTGTATTATTAACACATCCAAGCTCGTCTGCTTTCATAGCTATGCACAATCTAAACTCATTTAATAAATCACATATCTTTTGTTTCTGTTCTGTTGTCATACTTGGGCCGATTTTAATAGAATCACATTGGATAGGTTCTCTGTGTACGTGTTCTACAACTAAGACATTGCCATTTTCTTTGACATCACTTTGGGTGTTTTCACTCCTATTTCTGTCGGCTAAGATATAATCGTTACACCAAGTTCCTCTTGCAATACGACGATTCTTTTTTAAATGAAGAGTTTCGTTGCTAAAGTTTGCGATTGGTACCACTGTTTTACCATCTCTAGTCAATAAAGCGAAATCTGTATCTTTACCGTTTTCATTCAATAGCATGACTGCATCTCTATTTTCAGCATTCATATTAAAAATCATCCCTTGTATTAACTCTTCATCGAATTCCTTACTTTTCGTAACTAAATTTTTAAAATCTACAATTCTCTGTGACGGTTTCCCCTAATTCATGCGCGATTAACTGCAAATCACTTTTCCGCAAATTCTTTAAAAGTGCCATTAAAATCCCACTTCTGAAATGTAATAACAACAAGATCCAAAACGAACTTTTATTCCTTTAACACAGCCGTAGAAAAATATATCGAGAACTAACTTAATTTTATTACAATTTTGAATAATAGTCATATGTGTTGCCAAACTTTAAGTCTCGTGATAATCTAGTGATTCCGTGTTTCCTGTTTCCTTACAACATGAATAGAAAAACTAATAATGCGGATGATCATTTTAAGTGTACTTCAAAATTGTGACAGTGATACATAAACTAAGGCATGCTACATAACACAACGAGTATTTTTCTATCTTCAAAATATTTTTTTTTCAATACTAATAACATTTTAACGTTTATCTTAATATCATATAATCGCACTAAAAATAATCGTATAAATTTGAAACGTTCCATTTCAAACATGATACTGCTAAATTTTCTGAAAAAGGGATGTTTCAAATAAAACTTAGCAAATATCCTTTGTATAAATCGAGAAAATCAAATACGGTGTAAAACTGCTTACACGCCACTTCTAGAGAAAATTCAATTTTTTTAATGAGATTATGTTAAACTAAATCATAAGAGGGCTTCAGAAGATTTTGAAGCTTTTTTTAGTGTTTTGGCACTTAAATACATTTTTGAGTTTTCAGCTTTCCGCCTGTTTCAGTTTCAAAAATAAATCACTTGAAAAATTTGAATACCAAAGTTTAGGAAATATGCTCTGAAATTCCTAAATGTTCTTTTGGTAATGCCTTTTCAGTTATACAGTTAAGCGTTCATGTTCTTTTGAGAAATATTCCTTAGAGAACAAATTTCTTTATATTTTACTAAAAAAAAAAAAAGAGAGAAAATCCGTTTTGGAAAGCATGATTACACAGCTTAACACAGGATTATTACATCCAAATTTTTCATATTATTCTAAATAAATGAAGCACTTTTATTTTAAGTACACATAATACAAGTTGTTATAATGTTGTTTCAGTTTTCAGTTATACCCCTGTTAAAAACAAAACTGAAATGTAAATAACATTAAAATCAATTTAGCTGAATTTTCGTATACACAATTGTTAACAAGAAAAATATAAATATAAATATCCTAAAATGTGGTTAAATGAGCAAATCCGAGGAAATAACTTAAGCTAAAGTTGATAGGGCTTGGAAAAAAAAGTTACCCTCAACGTGTGAGTACTAAATTTCAAAAGTTTCTAACAGTTCTTTAGAGGAAGACTATATAGGTTGTGCATAAAAACTATCTTCATATACCGACCTCTAACCAACTGTTGCGTTCTACAGATCGAGGTGAGATTTCATATGTTGTGAAAAAAGGGTGTTTATTTCTTAACCAATGACTGTTCACGGAGCTTCATATATCGGAATTCTTTTATTTACTACTGCAAAAACTATAAATTCTACATTCAATAGGGTATATTATACGGTACATAGAAATGACATATATATATATTTCGAAATGATCTATCCATTTGGCAGTTAGAGCACAAAAGAAAGGAGAGACATAGAAGCCGAAATCAGAAACGCTTATCCACAAGTTTGAAAAATGCTGAAAAATTACAGGTATAATTTAACATTTATGTCTTTAAGATTTTTCTTTGGAGTTGTTTAAAATTTGAATTGTAATTTTTCGCAAGAAAGAAACACGCCGACACTATAATTTGAGAATTCTAACTTTCACGTACTGAATATAGTTTAGGAAACACGCTTAGTAAAAATTCCCTAACATGAGATCGTACTTTACTAATTTATCTAAATATCAAAGCAGAGCGCAAGCGTATTTGCTTTAAAACACTTCCATGCATTTTTTAAATCTACATGGAAGTTGTTTGGGATGTCTAAGGTAATTGGATTATAAAAAAATAGAGTGAAAATCCTCCGGACCTCGTAATTTTAATAAGGCGCTCTGAAGTATTTCCAAATGTTTACTTCTAATTGAAACTGATTGAATGGAACATACTTTTCGCTTAATACCTCATGAGCGAAGTTGAGGGCGTTTAGCCAACACCTCCTAAGATATAGAAGGCCTGAGAACAGAAGCCTTAACGCCTCCCGCAGCTTTTACTTTCTCAAAGTAAAACTATTTAAAATTTCTGGTGGATGATAAAATTTTAGAAAATATCTTAAGTTGAAGATAAAAATTAAAATACCTTTCCGTTCCGATAAAAAATAATTTATTATGATATATTTCTATATCATATTATATAATAGGGTTAAAGAAAAATAGTAGGAAAACATTTCGAATATTACAGTTTTAATAATGTGTTTCAATATGTAGCCGTTTAATCTTCTAGTTTTAATTTTCAGTCGTAGCAGTTGGTAATTTTCGGTGAACTGCTTGGAGAACAAATGTGATCACTCTTTTCCTATGCAACCTGAACTTACTTGCCAGGACTTCTTAATATGCAAACCCGATGGATAGGAACTCGCGCCTTAAAATATTTTTATTAATTATTTAAATACAAAATGTCTCACATTTAATTCTGGTAGTTTCTTAAATTTTTGTTAGAGATATTTTTAATTATTATATTAAATTATGCATGTTGAAACATTTTTATGTCTACCTTTAAGAGTAAAGTGCATTAATATAATTTGCTTAACCCTTTCGCGACGGGAAGTGCAAACGCGCGCTTATCGCTGAGGCCGGCAGTCTCTTTCGCAAATGTCTGTCCAGGGCCGGAGAGTTTTTCGCGATTAAGCCTAAATCCATGAACAGAACAATCAGAATATATTATAGTGTCACTATCACTACTATCCGAATATGCTTCAGAATCAATATCTCATAATTTCAAATAATTTGCGCCATTTCTGCTATTTCAAGCTCTAACACTTTCGAAGCTCCGACATTCTAACTGTAAAATGAGAAAAAATCCACGTCTACTAGATCTAATTATCCATTAAAAACTGGACTGCAAACCGTAATACCCAACGCTGTAGCGAAAATAAAACTCCCTGCTTACTATAAAGAAATACCACGTACGAATTTATAGAGCCGTCATAAAGTATACCATTCAGAAACATTCCTTTCAACTTACGTTTATATTATCAAAAACCACGTGTATGTGAGTCATGCTACTCCCATTCTGAGTAGAAGGTCAAATCTACACGTATCTGTAACCGCATGGACATACAATGCCATCTTGTGCCAAAGTTATAGTTTTTAAAACGTTCCAGGACACTGGCACAACTGTGTGACGGCCGGGGGTGAACGAGGAAACGCTCTGGCACGCCAGCGTGTCGGCCGGGATCTGAGTGCGTTTCTTACTGGCACGTATACGTGACAGTCGGCGCGAAAAGGTTAAAAGAGTACACTTAGTACAGAAGCCTCACAGATGCTTTCTTTCACTCAGAAAGCGTCGGAGAATGCTAGCGCGGAAAAATTCTCAATTAGTAGAACATTCTTCATTCAGTAATGTGGTGATGTACAAACTGTCAGACTATCATCATAAAACGCCACAGACAAATCTTTCAACAAGGATGTTCAGCTTATTTTCCATATTTGTATTTCGATATGAACTTTTAAAGCTAGAAAGTAAAAAAAAAAAATTTCTTCCGTAATTTTATCACGACTCCTGAAACATGATCATTCGATGTGATTCTTTTCCTTTGGAAGCGCATTGAACACATATTTCTATTTTATTTAAGAGGCGGCTGCTTCAACAGCATGATTTTCAGTTTAAAGTCGCCTTTGAAATGTGCTATAAAATTTGAAAATCTTTGAAAATCACGGGAACAGGGTTTTTTTTTCAGTGAAAGGTAGCCTATAAGTTAATGCGGGGAATAAGCTATCTCCATTGAAAACTTCCTCCATATACGTCTAGCCGTTTCAGCTTGAAAAAGTAACAAACATACAAACTCACAAACTTTCTCATTTATAATATTAGTAAGATGTGGGCAAGACAGTAAGTTCCAAAAACTGTTTTATTTATATCTTGCATATCACTAAAGTGTACGGTATGCCAAAAATTTATTGTAACATTTTAAAATTTCATTATTATAAAAAGGGAAGAAATATAATTTTACAGTGCGCCGACTTATGTTTCAAGAATAGCCTGTTTTCAAATGTTGTATTTAATTTTACGGGATCCAATTAAAGATTTTGAGTAATCCATCATAAACATGTGGATACTTGTTTTATTAGATTTATGCTGTTGTGGTCACGGCAAAGCTACGCAAGGGCTATCTGTAGATGATGGGGGATTTCTTCCCCCATGATGGTCGGAGGTTCTTCTAGGGTCTTTAATATGTATTCACGTTACATTTGGAGAAAACCGACCAAAACTCCAGACAGTTAGATCGAAAGCCAAGCTATAAGTCAGAACTCTTGGCCTTTATACTTCGGCTTAATTTTCAAAATATATAGGGGTAAGAGGGAAGCGAAATGAAGTGGTAGCGGACAAAACGGGAGTTTTGATTTTTCCGCTTATCAAGTGCTACCATCCCTTTATTTTTACTGTAGGTTGTGCATAACGAGTCTATGTTTCATTTCCACGTGGGATACTTCTTGCAGAGTCACGGATAGATACGCTATAAAGTTTCATTACTTTTCCATTACTGTAATCTAAGGTAAATATAATCTTTGGATAGTTTTTTTATTTATTTTTTTTTTTTTTTTTTGTTAGGTTCGAATGTAGATATTAACTTAACACTTTACACTTGATAAAAGTCGGTATTCATAAGTAAATCGCATAAAATAGTAGAACTACATTGAGTGCGATTTTTTAGTTAAGCCTAGTTGTTTTGAATAGCCGAGTGCAAGGCAAACTAGGGTATCTCGAAGTGAAGCCGTGGGTACCGTGTCTTCCCTTGTCTGGGCATGTGCCGATGAAAAATGGTAAACACACCGGATGTCGGACAGTTCACAATTTCAAAGACTTTGCTTTGCTACTCTACCAAGAGACGTCAATCGCCTAACGGTGATCCAGATAAAGTAGATGCTACTTGCTTGCACTGTGGCAACACCTCCTAGATATAGAAGGCCTGAGAACAGCAAGCCTATAATTCTGCACTATAAGAAGAAATAAAAGAAAAATTTCGCCATTTTTTAAATATATTAAGATATGCATAAAAAATACTTGTCGATAAAAATTGTAATATTTGTCGCATAATGTTTTATAATTACTGGTCAAAAGCGAAAGAGAAACACTGAGTAAATCAATTATTATTTTATGACAGTTAAAGCTTAATTTAGATAAGTAAGTTAAAGCTTAATTTAGATAAGTAAGTTAAAGCTTAATTTAGATAAGTTTAGATAGTAAAGCTTAATACAGATAGCTGCGCAATCTTTTACGTAAACTTTTCATAGCATAAGTTTTCAAAACTATTCATTTCTCCCAAACCATAAACGAATCATGCTATACAGTTATTTTTTTTTTTTTTTGTCCTCAAGGCAAAGCACACTACGGCTATCTGCAAAAGGTAGGAATGGAGAAGATATGTTAAATTTTATAAATAAAAACTAAACGTAATAAAATTAAAATCTCAATATCTCATGGCCTGATTACTATTAGGTTAACTAGACTGAGCTGAGGATACTCCCACTCATCTTAATGTAATTTTCACATTTTAATAAAGGGACAAATTTAAATATGAACAGTTTCAAATGTAAAATATTTACACTTATTTCGAGAACATAAAAGGGCGGGAAAACGCTACGCCTCAGCTCTTAATTGTTTTTAACTAGGCTTACGTTGCTTTAATCTGCTAAATCATTACAGTATCGCTACCCGATTGGAGACTGAAACTGTAAATTCCATAGTACCAGAGAAAGTCTGTCACCGCCATTTCTACCTATCTCACAGCCAATACCCTATGACTTCGCCCAGGCGCAGAGTAATCAAACGCAATCTTTAGGCGTTGCACCTTGGACAGTTAAGTTAATAAATTTTCATTGTGTTTTCCGGATTTTGAAAAACAATTTTGGGGAGATTTTTGTTATATCTACGTCTTAGCTACTGACTCCAGCCTTAATTGGCTGTGTAAGTTACAAATAATAGGAATGGATAAAAGAAAAGATTGTATTCGTAATTATCGATGGCATTTCGTAAAAACTGGGGGTGCTGCAGTTCCACAGTCCCTATGCATGAGCTGCGACTAACGACGCTATCTTCTCCTCTGCATAATGAAACTTTACTTTGTGGAGGGTGAACCACAATGAGACAAAACTCACTTAAAACGTTTTATATTTATTTTATCAAAGTATACGTCACACAAAATATATCAAATACAATATTTCTCTTAATACTTGTACATTACACCAGTTTGTAACCTCACACATGTGAAAACAAGTACTTCATTTCACTTTTAAAAAAGATTTTTAAAATGTCTCACTGTGGCCCAGGTGTGGGCCACGGTAAGACATTCCATGGGACACGATGAGGCAAGTAAACTAATAGAGGTAATGACACTTACCTCTATTATTGAAATGAAACTAGATGACAGTAGATGAAAACTCCTCTAAAAGTAACTTTCCCAGACAGCACAGCAAACTTGCATCAAACTTGCAGCAAGCTTGATTTATCAAGTCAATAAACTTGAATTAAGCTTGAAAAATTCAAGCGTGTAAGCTTAACACAAGCATGAATCAAGTGTTCTAGTTCACACTTGCTCAGCTTGCATTAAGCTTGACATAGCAAGCTTGAATCAAGCTTAACATAGCAAGCTTAATTTCAAGCTTAAAATTTTTTAAATGCACGCGGTGCCCGTCGGCGAACTCGCCCCACATACTTTATTTTTCCACGCATTTTCCCCTCTATCCTGAAATTTTAAGTTATTTTAATCTGTTTCCATCGAACGTCCGCGGCTGGGTTCGAACTCGGGAACTATGGGGTGGGAGGCCAGCGTGCTAACCGTTCCGCCAATAAGCCTCTCGCTTCTATGACAAGTTTGAAGTGACTGTTACGGTTGTCACGCCGTTTTCTGGCCAGATCGATAAGTGGGCGATGCCGATAAATTTCTTTTATTTTTCCATGGGATGAATCAAAATTTAAATAATGTTATGTGTGATTTATAGACTCTACAAATAGGGAAATAAGCATAATATAAACTTAAAAGCAGGACACGTTTTAAAACTTTCAATATCGCAACACTCATGTTGGGCAATACTGCTGGCCAAAATCGAGACAAACGATTAATTTTGAAATCAATTTCGTAGTATAATTGTATTTTATTTTGAAGAATTTCCATATTTTGCAATAAAGAATTTTTTTTTAATTCTATCGTCAAGTACATTTATGACAGATTAATTATTCTGTGGCGGCCGGATTGCGCCTCATTCTACCACCCATAAAGTGAAGTATATTAACTAACTAAATTGTTTTAATTATATTAAAATTTATATTTAGGGCTAATTAATTAGTTAATGGAATTACTATGTTAATTAGATGTAAATAAAACTAAAACTTCCCTCGTATTACACTTCAAAGGGGCTTATCCCATTCATTCCTTCCCCTTGCGTGTTCTAATGTCCAGGTTTTGTACGATAATAAAATAAAACACAACTTTTACGAACTTTTCTTTATTTAATATGAGCAAATTTGAGAAAACGCTAGACAATTAATGTCCATTCTCTTTCACAGATGGCGCCATCACCGCATGCTTTCGAAAGGGAAAATCAAGCTGTATTCCAGCTTGACAGTTCAAATGACTTCTGCAAGCTTAAAATGAATTGAACTGTCAAGCTTGTATTGATACGTCAAATTCATAGAAATGTCAAGCTTGATTTAAGCTTATGTGCTGTCTGGGTTGTGAGTATACACTACAAAAAATTTCCGTTTATACAATACACGAGCAAGCAAAAATTTTCAACTTGGAATTCTGGGTAGCTTTAACTTCTTAACACAGGTAAAAGGTAATCGTTGTCAGTAAAGCAGTAGTTTCTGAAACTGCGCTGTCGCATTGTGTGCAACCATAACAGTCACTTTAAATTTTGACCTCGAGTCACATTTGCATGGTGGTTAGGACGCATGCTTCCCATACCTTAGGTCCCGAGATTGCTCCCAGTTGCGAACGCTAGACGGAAGCAGATTAAAAATAAGTTGAGCTTTCAGCGTTGAGGGAAACATGCGTGTAAAAATAAAATATATGGGTCGAGTTCGCTGACCTGCGCCCCGTTTATTTAGGAAATTTTTTAGAGTGTAGTAAGTTTGAATCAAGCTTTGTCAAGCTTAATGCAAGTTGAATAAATGTAAACTTTAACACTTGATGTTGACTTGCACTAAGCTAATACGCTCGAAATATCAAGCTTAATGCAAGTTTATTGATTTGATAAATCAAGCTTACTGCAAGTTTGATGCAAATTTGCTGTGCTGTCTGGGAATTAAAGGCGAAATTTAGAAACAGATAAAAGCAAAAAACTACAACAGTCAAATTTATTTTCTTAAGAGAAAACCATTACGTCTTGAAAGAGATGTTAAAGTAAAATGTGTATCTCAAAATTTCATCTCAGTACAATTCATCACTGCCCATATTTTGTTTATTTATAAAACTTTTCAGTTTGTTCTATTGAGTGGGTGAATAGGGAGCTCTATCCATTGGCTAATTCTTTGACCTCACTCTTCTATTCAGCTTGAAAACAAATTTCAAGTAGGTATACGAATATATACCTACTTAATTTTGTTTTATTTTAAAATCTCTAGTTTGAAAGAATGTGTGTGTAAGTGGGGTCGGGGTTGGGATTTCTGAAATGACGCTAAAAAAGCTTTTTACCACACCGTGTTTTTATTGAGAGCTAGTCCGAAGGCGGTATTTTCCCTTCAAAGCTTTTGTAATCGATCTTGCATTGTGAGTCTTCACCTTTTGCACATTTCTTTTACGATAGAAATTTGGTCAGTATCAATTTCCGTGGGAACTTTCTGCACTTGTAATTAAACCGACCACACACGGAAGCTGCTATGACAGGACAGATTTACGTACAACAGAGAAAGAGGTAATTTCGCACATGCATCACCCGGAAAACAGACCTGAGAAATCAATCAAGGAATTTTAAAATTTGTCAATATCAACAAACAGAAAATTTAATACTGAGTTGGACAGTCTTTCATGTCCCAAGTTTAGTTTTATTATTTATGGAAGTGAAAGGAAGCTTTTGTTTCCCTTTTTTGATGAAAGATATTAAAATTGGTACTATATTGGTTTATACACAGTGCCAAATTTGCACCTGCCCCTAGTCTTTCATGTTCCAAGCTCAGTTTTATTATTTACTAGCTGAAGAACCCGTCGTTGACGGGTTAGTACTGAATACAAATTTCCAAAAAGCAAGTACTTTCGTCAGCATAGTAGGAGTACGCAGACTGGATGTAGTATGTTGCCAAAGTAAAGAAAGCGAAGTTATAATTTTTATGTATTGTTAAAATATTACAGGTTAGAGAGTAACTAAGTAATATCATTTCATTCGCTTTAGTCGCAATTATGTGATGCGCGAACGAATATTTACGCATATTGAAATAACTTTCGGAAAATCTCAAAATCTAATCAATATTTCTGAAAAATTGGAAGCCTAGAATTTAAGTTGAGTGACAACCTATCATGTCACCAAATTTCGTTTCATTCCCTGCCGTCTTTATTTCGTGAAACGATTTTCACAAAATCTCAAAATATAATCAAAATATTTTAACAATTCAGTCGCTTTTACGTGATGCTTGAAGAAATATAAACGTATATTGAAAGAATTTTCACAAAATCTAATAAAAATGTATAACAAATCGGACACCTATAGTTTATGTTGAGCAACCATCTATCATGTGACCAAATTTCATATCATTCGCTTTAGTCGTTATTACGTAATGCGCGAACAAAGATTCACTCAGTTTTAAACAATTTTCGCAAAATCTCGAAATCTGATCAATTTTTTAAAATTAGATGCTTAACGTTTAAGGTGAGTGACCACCTATCATTTCAACAAATATCATTTTTTTTTCACCTTTGCAGTTATTACGTGGTGTGCGAACACAAATTTACACAGTTTGAAACGATTTTCCCAAAATCTCAAAATCTAATCAAGATTTTTAAAAAATATTTGACACCTAAGTTTTAAGTTGAGTGATCACCAATCATGATTCCAAATTTCATTTCAATCGCTTCAGTCGCATTTACGTGATGCTCGAACACGAATTTACGCAGTTTAAAACGATTTTCGCAAAATCTCGAAATCTAATCAAGATTTATTTTAAACCAGAGCTTATGTTTTAAGTTGAGTGACCACCAATCATGATACCAAATTTCACTTCAATCGCTTCCATCGTTTTTACATGATGCTCGGACACAAATTTACGCAGTTTGAAACAATTTTCGCAAAATCTGAAAATCTAATGAAGATTTTTTAAAAATGCGACGCCTATGTTTTAAGTTGAGTGTCCACCTATCATGATACCCAATTTCATATCATTCCCTTCAGTCGTTTTTACGTGATGCTTAAACAAAAAAAGTGTCACGGACAGAATGACAGAATGTCAGAATGTCAGAACGACAAAACGACAGACAGACAAACTTTTTTTTGAGGGTCGTACCTGATTTTTGGGTGCTTGAAACGGATAGAAATCGCAAAATTTTTGAATTCCAAGAAATGTACAGAGAAGAGTCTGATTTTATTTATATAAATGGAATAGTCTGAGAGCCAGCGACCGCCAGACCTTCGTCATAGTATAAAAGCTGAAACTTTCTCTGCGCATACCCCCCCCCCCCAACAGAGGTAGGAACAATCGGCCATTATAAAGTTTGGATGACCGTGGCTTTGACAGGTAACAGGTGGCAAAGGTGTATAAAATTGCAGAATATTATCGTCATTTCATAAAGATTAATTTTTTTATATGTTCTTCTTCGCAGTACTAAAATTCACTTTATCCCTTGACAGACACTTTTCCATCGTGGCAAACCCCCGCCAGACACCTAAAAGTTATGGAAAACGTAATTCTATTTTCGTCATTTCATAAAACGAGATTTTTTTATATGTTCTTCGGCGATGTACTAGAAGTCACTTTATCCCTTGCCAGTCACTGTTCCATCGTGGCAAACCAGACAACCTCAAAGTCATGGAGTCGGATTTATCGGATAATTTCTTTATATAGAATTACTTATGAGTTAAAAATAATAATTTCCATCTTAATGCCTTAATCAGAAATCTGATATGGACACCACAAGACTTTCTTGCACGTCTGATATATTATAAATATCACGTAAAAACGACTGAAGCGAATGATATGAAATTGGGTGCCATGATAGGCAGTCACTCAACTTAAAACATAGGCGTCGCATTTTTAAAAAATCTTGATTGAATTTTGAGATTTTGCGAAAATCCTTTCAAACTGTGTAAATTTGTGTTCAAGCGTCACGTCAAAACGACTGAAGCGAATGATATGAAATTGGGTGTCGTGATAGGTGGTCACTCAACTTAAAACATAGGCGTCGAATTTTTAAAAAATCTTGATTAGATTTTGAGATTTTGTGAAAATTGTTTAAAACTGAGTGAATCTTTGTTCCCGCATTACGTAATAACGACTAAAGCGAATGATATGAAATTTGGTCACATGATAGATGGTTGCTGAACATAAACTATAGGTGTCCAATTTTTTAAACATTTTCATTAGAATTTTAGATTTTGTGAAAAATCTCTCAAAATACGTTTATATTTCTTCAAACATCACGTAATAACAACTAATACGAATGATACGAAATTTAGTGATATGATAGGTAGTTGCTAATCTTAATTTATAGGCGTTCAATTTTTAAAATATTTTGATTACATTTGGAGATTTGCGAAAATCGTTTTAAAATGCTGAAATTTTGTTCCAGCATCACGAAATAAAGACTGCAGGGAATGAAACGAAATAGGGTGACATGATAGGTTGTCACTCAACTTAAATTCTAGGCTTCCAATTTTTCAAAGATGTTGATTAGATTTTGAGATTTTGCGAAAATTATTTCTATATTCGTAAATATTCGTTAGCGCATCACATAATTACGACTAAAGCGAATGAAATGATATTACTTAGTGACTCTCTTAACCTGTAATATTTTAACAATACATAAAAATTATAACTTCGCTTTCTTTACTTTGGCAACATACTCCATCCATTCTGTGTACTCCTACAATGCTGACGAAAGTTCTTGCTTTTTGGCATTTTGCATTCACTAACCCGTCAAGGACGGGTACTTCAGCTAGTTATAATTATTTTCGATGCATTTCATCAAAACTTATTTTGCTTGAAAGACATAAAATACTGCAGTAATAATAAGGTTTAGCGATTTCTAGCCAAATATTTCCGATATCTCCAAGCTGGATTCAATTTGAAAGATTTGTTTTTGACACTTCATTGGTTCGTACTACCACCAAAAGCCGAAGACATGAGATAGTTAGCGAGATTCCGGTCATAGCCGAAATGGTGATTCATCACGATGAATTACTATTTCGGCTACGACTAGTGTCGTCAGTCTCATTATAATGAACTTGAAGGGTCCATAGATCTTAATGTATTTAAAGTCTTGGGTAACCCTGTAAAGAAATTACACGGTTGATTGCAATCAAAAAAGAGATGCGCAGTTAACTGTTATAATAGTTCTAAATACAAAATTTCAACATTCTACGGTAAACAGTTTCAGAGTTCTGCAAAATACGTACTTATTTTTGTCGTTAAATTTGGCGATATTTCTGCAAAACACGTGAAGGCCGATGACAAATGGTAAGATTTTGGGCAAACAATGAAATGAGGGAAATACAATTACGTTTTCCATGACTTTGAGATTGTCTGGCGGGGGTTTGCCACGATGGGAAAATGTCTGGCAAGGGATATAGTGGCTTCTAGTACTGCGAAGAAGAACATATAAAAAAATCACGCTTTCTGAAATGACGAAAATAGAATTACGTTTTCCATGAGTTTGAGATTGTCTGGCGGGGGTTTGCCACGATGCAAAACGGTCTATCAAGGGATAAAGTGATTTCTAGTACTGCGAAAAAGAACATATAAAAAAATTAAGCTTTATGAAATGACGCAAATTTTCTGCAGTTTTATACACCTTTGCCACCTGTTACCTGCCAAAGCCACGATCATCCAAACTTTATCGTGGCCGATCGTTCCTACCTCTATTGGGGAATATGCGCAAAGTTTCACCTTTTATACTATGCCGAAGGTCTGGCGGCCGCGGGCTCTTGCTCTAGAAGTGAAAGAAAGCTTTTGGTTTCCTTTTTTTGATGAAAGAGATTAAAAATGGTACTATATTGGTTCATGCACAGTGCCTAATTTACACCTGTCGCTAAATTAGCGAGGCGGCAGTTTTCAGTTTCACTTTCCCTTGGTATGTCGGAATTGTTGCACTGGGCAACAGATTAAAGTGTTAGGGACTTGAAAGAAGAGTGGAAGTTTCGTGTACTCAGAAAAGTGCAAGACCCGATGCTGCATGCAGCCAACAGCATCAAAGAAAATATTTAACCGCATGCACAGATACCTGGCAATCGTGAAGAGAAATTAAAGGGAAAAATGATATTTCTATAGATAATTTGAGGTTGAAGATTTATATATGGATAATGTGAGGATACATTCGAGGAGATGGGTGATTTCTCATCTGGTCAGAATAATTACAATTCGTTCCTTCTTCATGGAGAAAACCTTTTTTATTTCTTCTTAATGGCTGGGTCAGTTGTCGACTATAAGCTTGTCGACTATAAGCGCTACAATAGCCAAACATGTCGTTTATTTTATTGTGGAAGTGCCAAATACGTAGAGTAGCGCTGTCCTCTATCATTAGCCTCCTATTGTTTAGAGATTTCCAAATGAGAGACCATGACCTAGATTGGAAGCTCAGAGGTATCATTTGAACATATCGGACGCTGGAGCCATGAAAAATATTTACATGCACCGTATTCCTTTAGTGTACACGGTGCATAGAAGACACAATTGAGACAGGAGTTCGGCCTATGACGCTCTTGACAAGCCGGTGCTGCTTCTCTCATGAATGTTACTAAACTGCAATAGAGTGTAATGTATTGCAATTCTTTTGAGTGCTCTTGAAGAAAAACTATTAATCCTACAATGCTTTCGTTGGAGATATTTTTTTTTCTAATTTTTAGTAACTGCTATGAATTTTGTTTTGCTTGAAATAGCAGAATATCTTCTAAACATGCTTTAAAGAATGACAGCCCATACAGCGGTACGAATCGGATATCTTTTCAGTCTCCTGTAAAAGAAATATGAATTCTACATACACAAAATCAGTAGGGCATATGGTACAGTTGCGATAGGAAGGACTGACAGACAAGCAAGCCGAAATCATAAAGCCAACCTTTACAACAATTTTGAAAAATTGCTGTTCCACTTTAACATTTATTTCTCGTTAAGATATTTTTTTTCTTAAAATTTGAATTGTAACTTTTAACAAGAAAGAAACAGGCCAGTTCTAATCTTTTAAAATTCTAAATTTCACGAACTGAGCAATTTAGAAAACATGCTAAGTAAAAATTCTGTAACCTCAGATCGTGCTTAACGGATTTACAACGTTATCAAAGGAGAGCCTTGGCGCATTTGCTTTAAAACACTTCCATGCATTTTTTAAAAACTACACTGAAGTCGTCTAGAGTATTTAAGATAATAGAATTAGAGAAAAATGGAAATTATTTTAGCATCATAATATTAAAGGTTGTGATAGATTAATTTTGAAGTATTTTCGATTGTTTTATTTCCGCTAGCGTTAATTTTAATCACGGAATTTGTGAACGTTCGAAGGAAAAACCATACTCATTCTGCTTTAATGCAACCTGATCCCATGCGTCAGGGTATCTTGATATAAACCAACTCGGAGTGGAGTTCAAGGATCAGTTACGAAATCACATTATATTTATATACAAAATAACGCAATTATAATTCTGGTGTTGTCTGTAGTTTCTGGAAAAAGAGTGAAGGACTTTTTTAATTGCTAATCTTTAAAGTACGCAGGATGAAAGATTTCTAGGTCTACTTTTAATACTTACAGTACATCAAAAGTTTTAAAAGAGTTTTCATTTATCTTGAAATCGATTAAAGAAAAAAAAATTGGTTATAAGGATTAGCTCAACTTACTTAAACATAACTATTTTTCCGTGCATTCCGAACAGATTAATTTGTGAAAAACCTCTTCTTGTAATCAAGGGTTTTAAAAATGTTGTGATAGGACAAATCTGGATTTTTGATTGTAACGCATATCAAATTCTATTGTCTCTATGCCACTGCAATAGTTTGGGCATTACATGTCTATTTTTTTTTCCCACGTGGGATACTGCTTGCAGTCTCCTAAGATTTATCACTGTTTTCATTACACTGATCCTAGCTATGCAAGGAGATTTTTTGTTACGTTAGCATGCAGATATTTAACGTAACAGTTTACATTTGCGAAAATAGATGTTTTTTAATAAATTGCATGCAAAAGTAGAACTAGTCAATTTGTTAGTTAAGCCTAGGACTTATTCAAACAGAGACTAATCGCTTTTTATACCAGAACATATTTTAGAAATCAAAGTAGGTTGCACTAATGCCACCCAGTAAAGAGCTGGCGCCACGTACTGATAATAAGTGCCACCTAATGCCACCCAGTTGCAGTCACTGCTCTCACACAGCAGGAGTTTTTTAAAAGGTCAATTTTATTACTTAAATGGCATTAATCATGAAAATTTGCATTCTTTATTTATCTTCTTCCCCTTAGTAAATTTACATTTAAAAATATTGCTAAAGTATAGACCTTGTTAATATAGCCGACGCAGAAGGTACAAGAAGTTTCCAGAAAAGTCTATTTCACGAAGATTCTAGATAAAGCGAGAATATTTATTACGTCATAGAAGAGAAATGTAAGGTTATTAGGTGTTTTTAATGCAGCAAAAGCAGCTTTACAGGCCCCATAGGGAAAATCGCGCCAAATGGCCAAAATGTCACCAAGCTTGGCGACTTTTGGCGAAATATCGCCAAATTTGGCGCCAAAAATAAGTCCCCAAAAGTGAAGAGATCTAAGCCCTAGGACCAATATTTCTCGAAATTTCTAGAACCTCCATTGAAAAACAATGGGAAACCGAAACCTCCGTATCTCCGGTCCTAGTTGGCCGATTTTGATGCAACAAAAGCAGAATTTATCTATTGGAAGCGTAGAATACGAATTTTGAACTATTTTAAGCCCCAGAGCAGCGGGTTGCCCCGAAATTT
Source organism: Cheiracanthium punctorium (assembly GCA_038373885.1). Classification (NCBI taxonomy): domain Eukaryota; kingdom Metazoa; phylum Arthropoda; class Arachnida; order Araneae; family Cheiracanthiidae; genus Cheiracanthium; species Cheiracanthium punctorium. Next base: position 70,569 of record JAWZYV010008076.1, on the reverse strand, counting down.
GGTAACAATATCATTGGTATTGCAGTAGCTTATACGAAAAGATTTTTTTCTTTATTCTGGAATGAATACAATTGAGAAATTAAAGAAAATATAGCTTCCTGAAAAGCTTGAATGTTGTTGGATTTTCATTTATTTATTTATTTTAGCATGGCACCATAGGATAAAATTTCGCATAAATTCTCATTTAAGAATACTTTTAACGAATCACTACGAATAGCAATAATAACTCAGCATAATTTTTTTATACCTAGGGGAATATTTTTTTCTCCTGAGAGGAAAATATTCCTCCGGGTTCTTAAGTTTTCCAGGTAGTTATTTTTGTCAAAACTTACAAGACCATAAAAATTAAATTTTTAAATTTTTTTTTTCAATCATATATTTTAAAATACATCAATATCATGTATTAAAATACATGAAAGTATACATGAAATGCATGACAGAGAATTTATCAGAGTATCTTATGCCAACTAGTTACCTTTTCGTATTTCCTAAATAAGTATTAAAAAAATAAAATCAAGTTGTTATTTTTTCTTTTTTACTGGATTGAAATATATAGATACACTTATATAAAAACTATAGATTATAAAACGCATTTTAAGAAAATAGTATCTACTAGCTGAAGTACCCGTCCTCGACGGGTTAGTGAATGCAAATTTCCAAAAAAGCAAGATCTTTCGTCAGCATTGTATGAGTACACAGAATGGATGTAGTATGTTGCCAAAGTAAAGAAAGCGAAGTTATAATTTTTATGTATTGTTAAAATATTACAGGTTAGAGAGTAACTAAGTAATATCATTTCATTCGCATTAGTCGTAATTATGTGATGCGCGAACGAATATTATTACGCATATTGAAATAATTTTCGCAAAATCTAAAAATTAAATCAACATTTGTAAAAAATGGAAGCCTAGAATTTAAGTTGAGTGACAACCTATCCTGTCAACCAAATTCGTTTCATTCCCTGCAATCTTTATTTCGTGATGCTGGAACAAATTTTCAGCATTTTAAAACGATTTTCGCAAAATCTCAAAATGTAATCAAAATATTTTAAAAATTCAACGCCTATAAATTAAGATTAGCAACTACCTATCATATCACTAAATTTCGTATCATTCGTATTAGTCGTTATTACGTGATGTTTGAAGAAATATAAACGCATTTTGAGAGAATTTTCACAAAATCTCAAAATCTAATAAAAATGTTTAAAAAATTGGACTCCTATAGTTTATGTTGAGCAACCATCTATCGTGTGACCCAATTTCATATCATTCGCTTTAGACGTTATTACGTAATGCGGGAACAAAGATTCACTCAGTTTTAAACGATTTTCACAAAATCTCGAAATCTGATCGATTTTTTTTAATTAGATGCTTATAGTTTAAGTTGAGTGACCACCTATCATGACACCCAATTTCATATCATTCGCTACAGTCGTTTTTACGTGATGCTTGAACACAAATTTACGCAGTTTGAAAGGATTTTCGCAAAATCTCAAACTCCAATCAAGATTTTTTTTTAATTGGACGCCTATGTTTTAAGTTGAGTGAATACGTATCATGACACCCAATTTCATATCATTCGCTTCAGTCGTTTTTGCGTGATGCTTGAACACAAATTTACGCAGTTTGAAACGATTTTCGCAAAATCGGAAAATCTAATCAAGATTTTTTAAAAATTCGACGCCTATGTTTTAAGTTGAGTGACCACCTATCATGACACAAAATTTCATATCATTCGCTTCAGTCGTTTTTACGTGATGCTTAAACAAAAAAAGCGTCACGGACAGAATGACAGAATGACAGAATGACAGACAGACAAACTTTTTTTTGAGGGTCGCATCGGAATCCCGGGTGCTTGAAACGGATAGAAATTGTAAAATTTTTGAATTCCAAGAAATGTACAGACAAAAGTCTAATTTTATTTATATAGATATAAACTATTTTTTTTTTTTTTAATGGGGTTTGACGTTTTACGCGAAAAGAGAGAAATTTGACAAGTATGTATGCTTGCGTGTGTGTAATAGGCTTAGCTCAAAGCCTTAGTGCCACCTAGTGAAAATCTTTTAAAATATGCTCTGATTTACACTATTCGAATATTATTAGTGGTTTTTATTCGAATACGTTTGAAGTTACTATTCGAATACTTAGGGAATTCGAAAAACTAGGTATTCTGAATCGTCTGTGCTATTCGAATGCTATTGCTAAGCATTAGAATGAATGTTTCAAGATCAATTAGCTCGCATGAATTTAATAATCGATTGATTTGGATAGTTTCATTCATTCATGAACACCATTAATGAAAACATTCGATTATGAACGATCTCACAGGTAGTTCCAATTACGATAATTTTTTTTTGTGGATTTTTATGATATACGCACTCTTTCAAGTATACGGTATGCGTCAAAGAAAACAGTTACGTGGGCGTCGTGCTATAGACCTAAAGGCTAATTGTGCTGCCGAAATCCATGAATAAGGGAATCCAGAGGAAACCATACCTTTAATGCACATGTAACACTCCAGATGTCAGCCATTTTCACGGGTAATAATGTTGAAAAATAAATATTTGTAATTTAACACTGATATCGATTTTTTCTTGTCTGCTCGCCCGTCTGTTGGTCCGTCCACTCTAACCGTTCTAAATACAAATCGATTACTACGAAATTTGTAAAACGATTGAGGTGACTAATTCGAAGCCAAAAAGTGATGGGATGAAATAGCTATAAAAAGATGACTTATTATCCAAAATGGAATATTAAATACTTGCTAAAATTATATGTTACTATCCAAGTCCTGTCGCGACACTTTCAAGTGTCTGAATTGGTCACTCCAGCATGCATGAAGGCTGCGACTCAGCTGGCAGCAGCTGGTGGTTTTGGGAAACCAAGCATCTACTCTGCCATTGTGACCCTTCTTCGAAGATCATGAGTTTGAACTTTCGGAGCAACTGAGCATTTGTTGCAAGACCAAGGCAACAGTGAAATGTAAAGATCAAAAGAATGAATGCACGCTGAGGAAAGTAATGGATGATGCGGGCGTAAGTGAAGCAGCAGGTACGTAAATCGGTCTTGCGTCGGCCAGAATGACTGTCTGTCACCTGGCATCGTCCTCTATTTCCACGACTTCGGATCAACCTTAGCGCTCCTGTTTCTTTCCTCCGTACATATTCGACCTATTCCCCAATCGCCTACGACTGTAAAAAGAGGGCAGCCGTAGAGGACAGAACCTCAACAACGAAATGGGTGCTAAAGAAAGAAAAAAAAAGAAAAGAAAACTGGTGCGAAGACCTTGTCTGGACCGGTGAAAATGTTGGATGTCGGACAGTTCACAAGGTAAAAGGCGGCGCGTTGCTACTCTACCAACAGACGGCAGGCACATCGTCAGACACAGACAGTGACCCACATCAGTGCTCCTGAACCTTTTTATCACCGTGAACCAGTCAATGTTTGGTAATTGTAATAATAGTAATGTGTTGCATAATATATCTGATTTCCTATGTCTTGCTTATTGTTCCACTGTATCCCAATCCCTGCCCCATTGTTTCCCGCAAAGGGTCACAATGTAACTACAAGAGTACGGTTAGAAAATTTAATTTTTACAAAGAATAAAATAAGGATAAATTCGGAAAAGTATTACAGTGAAAGAGTTGTCAAAATATTGTTCTGTATTTAATTTTTATTTTTAATTAAAAGGGAAAAAGTTATTATAAAACAAGTAAAAATTGTCCCATTGTGCACCCCCCCTCTCCTCTACCCCATTTTGCAGTATCCCGTACAGCAAATGGGGTAGTTTGCAGATTTGAATATATTAAGATATAGATCCCAAAATATGCAGCGTATTTCAAGTTTCAATACTGCAGAATAGTAACTAAGATTGTAAAAATGAAATAAATAGTACATATTTAATTTATTTCTAATTGCCACAGAGTTACTGGCTAAAATAACCTTAAGCACCCCATTTTGCACACTTTTCCCACACTTTAAATTTATACTTATTAAAGACTTTCTTTAAATTTGAATTGTAATTTCTCACAAGAAAAAAATACATGTCAACTCTGTCTTTTGAGAATTCTAAATTTCACGTACTGAAAAGAATTTAGGAAACACGAATAACAAAAATTTTCTCTAACATGAGATCGTACTTAGCTAATTTACAAGTATATCGAAACAGTCCCTCATCCTATTTGCTTTAAAAGACTTCCATGCGTTTTTCCCATTACACTGAAGTTACATAGAGTATTTAAGATAACTGGATTAGAGGAAACTGGTACGGAAATTCTTTGAGCCTCATAATTTTAATAATGCAATTTAAAATACTTGTAAGTGTTTTTTTTTTCCTAGTGGTTATTTTCAACAGTGGCAGCTGGGAAATTCCGGTGAATTGCAAATATTGGGTTTTTCGGAAAGTAATTTCGCTTCCTTACATAGAACTAAAATAAATAAATTTTCAGCAAGCACTGATTTACAAACATGCTGTGCCTAGGCATAGGACCCATATTTGTTAAATTTTAAAGGGATAATTTTATAAATAATATTTTTTTCTAAAAAAAATGGACCCCCACCCCTTTTTTTTTTCACGTACACCCCCCACAAGAAGAATCCTATTCGAAATCTTCTGAAATCGATTTTTAGGTATTCGCGAGGGCTGTATTTTACGGCAAGAATTTTATGGATATCTCTTTTCTTCTTTGAGATCACGCAGGATATGTGAAAGGAATGTTTTGTTCCCCTATCCCCCATGAGTTAAGAATTTTAAAAAATGTTTTCCAAGGTAACTCACATACTTGCCGAATTTTGTATTATTATCTTCAATAGTTTTGTCTAGGTAAAATATTGACGTACGAAAAAGCGAAATGACTTTCCGAACAACCCAATAGAATAAACTATGATCATTATGTTTAAATGCAACCTGATCACGCTTGCCAGAATTTTTTGACAACTTCAAAGTACTTCCGAGGAACTACTGACTGACTGAGTGCAATTTGTGGTTTAAGGAAGCACCACCTTCACGATAGCTTATTTAATTTCTGGTAGTTTCTTAAATTCTTGCTAAGGATTGACATATTTTAATTGTTATTTTTTTTAATTGTACATTTTTAGTGGGGGTATGTGGTACAGTACCAACACCTCCTACATATAGAAAGCCTAACAACTGAAACTTTGACGTCATCGCTAGGCCTTCAAGTAATGACGTCATCACAGGTTTACTTTCACAAAGTAAAACTATTTAAAATTTCTGGTGAATGCTACAAATATTAGAAAATATCCTACATAAAAAATTAAAATTAAAATACCTTTCTCATACAAAATTGTTCATTCCGATCTATTTTCGTACCATGTTATCTAATTAGTCATGGTTAAAAACTGCCATTTGATAGAAAATTATATTTTTTATCTCAAATTATTAAAATATTGTTACTCATGAGTAAATTCACCAGAAACTTTTTATACTTTATTTTATGAAAATAAAACATTTAACTGTAGGCCAAATGATGACGTCAAAGCTTGGTGACGTAGGAGTTGTTAGGCTTTCTTTATCCAGGTGGTGTTGACAGTACACGGTTTAAACATATAAACTTCTTAGTGTTCGATTTGTATTTACATTAGTTAGAGCACGGGCGGACAGACTGATAGACGACCATACATAAAAAAAAATCGCAATCAGTGTTCAATTACAAATATTTGTTTCAACATAATTATCCGTGTAAAGATTTGACAGCTAGAATGTTTTACATGTGTTAAAAGAATACTTTCCTGGATTCACGCTGCACATTGATTTCGGCAGAACAATTAGTCTTTAGGTCCATGGCGCGACGCCCATGTACTTTTTTCTTTGGCGTATACCGTATACAAGAAAAAGTGCAATGTACATGTATAGCCAAAATCCACAAACGATTATCGTAATTGGAAAAGTGCTGCATGTGAGATCGCTCATACAGGAATGTTTTCATTAGTGATGTTTGCGAATGAATGAAACTATCCGAATGGATCGATTATTAAATTCATTCGAGTTAATCGATTTTGTAAACTTCATTCAAAATCGCAACAGTAGCATTAGAATAGCGCACGGCATTCAGCAACCGTAGTAGCATTCAAATACAAATCGCGAATATTCTTTGAATGTTAACATAAAAAGTATTTGAAAGTATTCGAAGGAAAACCGCTAATAGTATTCGAACAGTATAACAGCAAATAGGCACCATTCGAATGATCGATTATTTATTTTAATCGTATAGCAGTAATCGATTTCAGAATTTATTCGAATGACACATTATTAGTTTTGTAGGTTACCGCAAGTTTTGTCTGCGGCAACCATGTTTCTAACTGCAAATAATGTTTCTTAAAACAGGTTTTTGTGTACTCGAAGAAGTGTAAAGAAAGTGAACAGTGTAAAGAACGAAGTGTAAAGAACTGTGTGTAAAAGAAAGTGATTTACCTACTGCTCTACGTTTGCCTATACATGATACATAAAAAGTAAACATAATAATACTTTATAATAGGCATACTTTATAAAAGAACAGAAAGTTTTCAAGCTTCAAAACAATTATTTTCAACGCTATTAACATTACATCGTTTATCTTCACAACCTTAAGTAATCGTGCAAAAATAATCATGTAGCTCGAACTTTCCGTTTTAAACATAATATTGCTAAATTTTCTGAAAACAAAACGGTGTTTGAAATGAAAAGAAGGTAATAAAACACGCCAAGTACTCATTGTATAATCCAAGAAAATCAAGTAGGGTGCAAAACTGCTTCCGCGCCACTTCTAAGAAAAATCTATTTTTTTAATGAAATTATGTTTAACTGAATCATAAGAGTATTGCAGAAGAATTCGAAGTTTTTATTAGTTTTTTAGGAATTAAATACATTTTCTAATTTGCAGTTTTCAGCCTGGTTGAGTTTCAAAAATAAATCGCTTGAAAAATTTTAATATCATTGTTTTAAACATGTTGTGAATACTCCCGCATATCTGCATGCAACATAATTTGCAGTTATACCCCTGTTAAGGTAAAACAAAACTGAAGCGTTAGCAAAATAAATAGTTTTAATTAAATTTTCATTTATGACATTTTTAAAGGGAAAAAAATTAGACTTACATAAAAGTAGGTTTAGTGAAAAAATCTGAGCAAATAAATTAAAATAGATTCATAGAGCTTGGGTTGAATAGAAATTATCCTCAATGAATATTAAACTGCAAAAACTTTCAAACAATTTTTGAGAAGATTATATAGGTTGTTCATACAAGACTATCTTGATATATCGACCTCTAAACAGTGTTCCGATAGACAGATCGAGATGATTTTAGTGAAAAGGTGACTTACATTTTAAAAAGTGACTGCACTCAGAGCTTTATGTATTAGAATTCTTTTTTGGGCTAGAAAGAAATCTATAAATGCTTCATACTCAGCATTCAATGAGTATATAGTGCGAGACATGGGAATAACGTTTAATTTCGAAGAGATCTATCAACTGGGCAGTTAGCACGGAAAGGACGGACAGACATGGAAACCGAAATCCTAAACAATTTCCAACAAATTTGAAAAATGCTAAAAAATTACACGTATAAATTAAAATTTATACCTCGTTAAGATTTTATAAAATTTGAATTCTAATTTTTCACGAGAATGAAACACGCCAATTCTATATTTTGAGAATTCTGAATCAACACCACCTAGGTACAGAAGGCCTGAGAACAAAAGCTTTTACGTTATCACTCAGTCTTCTAAAGTTACTTCTAATGTAATGTGGTCTATGTCTTACTTTCATAAAGTAAAGCTATTTAAAATTTCTGATTAAATGATACAAATTCTAGAAAATATCTTAAGTTGAAGATAAAAATTAAAATACCTTTCTGATACCAAATAATTTATTATTATCTATTTGTATATCATTTTATATAATTAGTGATAGTTAAAATTTCTATTTGTGGTAAAATTAAATTTTCTATCTTAAATCATTAAAATGTTTTATGCAGGAGTAAATTCACCGCAAATCTTGTATACTTTGTAAAAAAAAAAAATGTGATGACATAGCAGATGCTTTTCTCAGGCATGTTGTTTCCTGAAGGTGTTTGCTGAATAGAGTTTGGAAACTCGCTTAGTTAAAATACCTTAACATGGTATCGCACTTAACTATTATACAAGAATATCAAAAGAGAGACTTAGCGTATCTGCTTTAAAACAGTTCCATGCATCTCTTAAAAACTACATAGAAGTTGTTTAGAGTATTAAAGCAATTGGATCACAGAAAAAAAGAACTAAAATGCTTCGAACCTCATACTTTTAAATAATGCGTTGTAAAATATTTCGAAGTGTTAATTTTCCAAATTATTTAGGTTGGATCGTCTCACTTGGGAAACTTCGGTGAATTGCCACTTGCGCATTCTCTTTTTATGCAACCTGACCTCAATGGCCAACATTCCTTGACATTTCTTGCCTTGGACACAACAGAACGTATTTCCAAATCAATTTTTAATTTTAATATAAAGCAGCCATTTTATTTTCGGGTACTTTTTGAAATTTTTGTCTTAAGAGAGGCGTACTCTTAATTATTATTCTCTTACATTAAGTACGTTGAAAAGTTTCTTAGATCTGCCTTAGTATCGGCAGAGTGAGAAAGTTTCGGTTTGGAGCATAACGTGCAGCTGCCGATTGAATAGACTGGAGTTCGAGGCGGTTTCCTCCAGATGTAACATTTATATGCCTAAGAAAGTCCTCTGATCAAGCGCCTCCATCCAAGGCAGATAACCCATGCTTAGTTTTGACTTCGCAACACAACTAAAACAAAAAAACTGTATTCGATTGAAATAAAGTACCACGATTAAAAAATCATGGAGTGAAATTTTTTCAAACAAAGAAGTTTGAAATCCTTACAGAAAACGACGATAGCACTGAACTGCAGAGAAGTATCTCAGAAGATTTGAGAAAGTGAGACTATTTTAAAAACTAAAGTTCAACAATAGATTAACGAGGATTCAAAATTGAAAGGATGCTACATTTGTGATTCAGAAGAAACAAGGAATTTTGTAGAATGTCCTTATAGAGATTAACTGTGTCTTGTGTTTGGACGGAGGAGGGGATTCTAACGTATATTTGCGTTATATCTGGAAAAGACCGTCCAAAACGCCAGAGAGTTAGATCAACTGTCATGCGGTATGCCATAACCCATGACATTTTCACATCCACCACGAACCGTATTCAGTGTCTTATCCAATATTAGGGTGAGGTGACGAAGGTAATCATATAAAATCATGACGAAATACTGAGCACACCAAGTTCTGTGTCTTATCGACTTGGCTACGGCTGGGTTAAGGGATGTAGGAAATCTTGTGACTCAAGAAAAAATTGATTCATGCTGACACTTCTGCGTTGAAGAGCAAATGAAAAAGAAAACACAGTTTACCATTTCTTTATTCACGAAACAATCAGAGAATATATATATATATATATATTGGTAATTTACTAATTTTAAATCTAAAAAAATTTTAGAATTTATATTCATACTCAATCTTTTGTACTAATTAAATTACTAACGACCTTTTGCATAAAAATTAAGTTTCAATGCTTTTTTCAAAACTTCCCTGCACAAATGGAATAAAGTGGATTATTCGGGATAGTCGCTTATCCAGGACGAGACATTTCCCGACCATTTCGGGTAATTGGGATTCTACCGCAATAATTATACACGAGTTTACAATTATCGTGAAATCACAAAAAAAAAACCTCTATTATAACTGAAACCTCTAGCACATTTTAGGAAGAATTATCCATTACGGATCAGGAACTTTTACTTAAAATAAATACAAATTTTAATTAAAATGAAACTTTAAAAATTGTGATGAGTAATCTTCTAAAAAAAAAAAAAAACCCACAAAAGTTGGCAGTTATGCAGTACTGTACTGTCCATAATGATACAAAACTAAACTCAACATTTTTTCCGTGTTTTGCGACTACAATAATCCACATCATTAATTCGGTTCTCCTACTTACCGGGAACGAGAAGAGAGGGTGTTCACCGAACTTAGTGACATCAGTACGATATATATGATTCATTTTTATATAATTTATATATGCAAATGTTTGGTGACTAAATCTCCAAACCGGTATATTTATGATTAATGACACAGAACTTGTGGTGTGTACGCCAGTGCCGGTAGATCACAAGCAGAAAACTATAATTAAAATAATTGAACAAACAACTTTATTGTAAGGTAATTTTAATGTATTATCTACTTACGTAAAACACTAATGTATGCGGTACCAAAATCGACGATATTTCTCGCAGTCATTGGCAACAACTAGATGTAAATATTAGCGTAATAACAATAACACATGTGCAAAAATCCAAATTAACAGTTCAATGACGTCAAATGAAGCAAGCATATTCGTTACTGGTTATGCTTACTTACGTCACTCAGTAGTTAGATTAAAAAATAACAATGATGTAACGCAAAAATGCAAGATCTTTTGGATTTTTTCACAGCTTTAATCGAATTTACAATACTTGGCGCGTTTATCACACATAAAAAAAGTCGCCATGCAGTGGACTGAAGCACATTTAGCCATTCAGTATTTTCATAATCATTTTGTGAATGGAAATGTCGTCAATTATGTCTTTCCATACATTTTGCAATGTCAGGGCTTGGCATCGCTACCATGGCCAACAGCGGTTTTTATGATAACACTCAAAATTTGTAGTAACCCTAACCAAAATAAGTTTGATTTCAAATACTGTTAAGACAAAGAAACTTGATTTTCGTTGAAATGTGTCTAATAATTTGGCCAACACATCACTGAGTATAAAGAACAGGGTACTTACGTATTACTTCGGCGGCTCGCCAAGAAGAGCGATTTTTCTCCAAGATAAATGCCGGACACATAAAATTATTAATGGTTTTGAATACGATTGGCAACAGTTTGCCAGCACATTTGGCAAAAAAACAGTTTGGCTGGAATGACCTCCAGGATAATACGTAAGTACAAAGAACAGTAAGGAATGGGTCGGCGAAGCAGGACGCCTTAGCGACTAGTAGAATAAAATTGCTTTAAAACACTTCTATGGAATTTAAAAAAGTACACGGAAGTACGTTAGAGTATGTATGATTACTGGATGAGAGAAAAATAGCTCATAAACTTTTCGAACAGTATAATTTTAATAATTTACTTCAAAATATTTCCAAGCGCTTACAAATTTTAGTTTTCATTTTCAGTCGTTGACCGTGAGAAATGTCGGTGAATTGCCTGCAGAACAAAGTGTGATTACAGTTTCCATGCAACCGGATTTCATTTGTCAGGCTATGGTGATACTTACAACTTTTCTATACCTGGGAGTAACTATCATTATTTTAATCTAATTTTTCAAATAAAAAATAGCCTACACGTATTTCTGGTTGTTTTATAACTTTTTCTTAGAGTGGGGGTATTTTTAATTATTATTCAAATTACGCATGTGGAAAGATTTTTAAGGCTACCTTTAAAACTACAGCATATTAAAAAATTCATAAAGGAATTCTCCTTTATCCCGAAAGCATTAAATAAACATTGGTTTTAAAGATGCAAACTTACACATATTTTTCGGTGTATTGCGAATTGGAATATTCGTGAAAAAATTTTGTACTTGTATCCACATTTCTAGTTTTTTAAATGGGTAAATATGTTTCATTTTGTTAAAAAAAAGCTGTTTTTTAAACGCATGTGTACTTGATGGAACCACTTAAGGAGTGTTTTAAAATTCGATAGTTATGTAATTCACTGCCATTACAGAAAGTAGGATAATATTGTGGCTGAAAACTGCTTAGTTTTCGGGTTCCTTGTTTGAAATTTTAATATATGAAAAGAGTTCTAGTAAAAACTCTCTGCTACACAATTCAAAGGCAATATTAACAAACACTAACAGTCAGTAACTTGCTTAAAACAGAAGCTTTCTCAGATGTTCTAGTTAAAATTCTGTGGAAATACTCGAGGAAAATTCAGATCTATTCCTCAGCATAAAACTATAAAATATTCACTAACAGCATTCAAAAACAAACTTCTAGGAACAAGCAAAATATCGCTTATAATAGTACAATTCACAGCCTAATGCAGTGAACTATTACAACAAGCGTTAGGTGACGACTCAACTACTGAGTCTGTCCTGCCTCCTTTACATAGTATCGCTGATGTTGCGCGAAATATCAGGGACGACCTATATCCAGAAGAATCCCGAAAAGGCTCGAATTTCGAAAAACCTCGAAAGTCATAGAACTGTACATGAATATTATTAGCATCATGACTCTTAGTAAGCATGTATCTTCTAGTTGAAAATCTGTGGATGTTTTACTTCTTGATTATTTCATAACTTGAATGTTGCTGATTTGTTGTTGTTGTTGTTGTTCTTTCGAACATGCCTGCATCTTTAAATTAATTATCAAAAGAAGAAAATTAAAATACTAAATATCGACTTCGACAAACTGTATTGTGTCGTGCAGAGCAGCGCCTGCTATTTGAAATATACATATAAAAAAAAAACGAATATATTTATTTAAAAAAAATTCTTGCAGGAAAAGAATGTGCGATATCTGATCCTTCTTTTTTAAAAATTATGTTATCACAAAATATGATCACGTGCTGTTCCTGCGGCTACTGCATTCCGCAACCATGGTTTATATGACATTATTCTTCGGTCATCCAATACCTTCTAGATGTAGAAGGCCCAACTGAAGCTTTGACGTCATCAAAATATTGTCTTAATTGCCGGCATCAGAGTTTTACCTTCACAAAGTAAGTATTAACGCAGTTGTATCTTCAAAAAGTAAAACTATTTAAAATTTTTAGAAAATAGCTTAAATTAAAGATCAAAATTAAAATACTTTTCTGATACAAAATAATTCATTTCGATTTACTTCTGTATCATATTATACAGTCAGCGATGGTCAAAAATTGTCATTTGTCCTAAAATTAATTTTTCTATCTTAAATCATTAAAAAGCTTTATGAGTGAGAAAATTCACCACAAATATAAAATAGATATAGTTTGTGAAAATAAAACTGTGATGACTTCACACGACAGTTTTGTGATGACATCAAAATTAAAGTTACAAGGCTTTCTATATCTACAGGGTGACACCATGCCTGATTAAGAAAGAAACTGTCACACATTTTCTGCAAAGTCTCTACAGCAAGGATTGCACATTCCTGAAAGATTAATCGTCGTCGCACTGCTAGCAAGGTGACATTTTGGCAAAGAACAGAGTCCTTCAAACCAACGCCGCCTACGTACTGCAAGACTTGAATTCCTACTTCACGGAGCTGTGATGTCAAAATAAGTTCTACTTAGAGATGGCCAATGATTCGATGAGTCGAATCAGTGATTCGAATCTTGGTACTGAGTGGCTCAGTCTTTACACTCACTCTCTACTGATTCGAATCTCAAGCCCTCAACTGTGGGGAAATACATTCCAAGTTCGAAGGGAAGGAAAACTTATTTTCCCTTTGCCGTTCCCAGAGATTTTCCCTTACTCATTCAACTCTTTTCGACTCTGAGTCGATAGATGATTTGAAACAGCAAATGAGTGGGTGTGGCTGAGTTGGTCACTGAGTTGGTGCAGCAACGAATCTTTACTGATTCAGTGTTTCGCTCTGTTTCGGTGATTGTATACGATCGTTGAGATTCGTTAGTTTTTCGAATCTTCTATCGACTCAGAGTCGAAAAGAGTTGAAAGGATGTTTCATTTAATTGCAGTTTTTTTTTCGAATCTTTGGTGTTTCATTTCTTGGTTGGTGGTCGGATTTAAAGTTTCATCTGTCTGTGGGTGTGGAGTGGGTCGAACATCGTTTGCTTTTGGCGGGGGGCATAGGCGTTACTTCCTAAGGGCAAGAGGGGTCAATCCCCCCCCATAAAAAAAATTAAGAAAATTCAAGTATCAGAGCTATTTATAATAACGATATTTTCTACAATCGGAAACATTTTGTCACCCCATCCAAATATTACATGCCAATTGGCGTAGTGACATGACAGTGGCGTAGCCTGGATTTTATTTCGGGGTGGGCTGGGTATCAAATTTAAAGATAAAGTTCAATTGTAAGCTAAGTAAAGGGTCCCATTTTTTTGGGGGGGGGCAGCAGCCCCTCAGTAGGACTGGGCCAAAAATCGACATATCGGTTTTATTTCAACATCAAATATCCGATATTCCCATTTTCATTTCAGTGAAATCTCGAATTCGATAAAGGGCAAAAATACAGGCCGGCCAGGGGCGTAGCCAGAAATTTTTCATGGGGGGGGGTTATGACTACTGCAACTCATATATATGTATACGTGTGTATGATAATGTAGTGAAGAATATACATTTTGTATGGCAAAAAATTCCTCATGGGGGGTTATGACCCCCCTAACCCCCCCCCCTTGGCTACGCCTCTGAGGCCGGCGATAAGAAAATCCTGAGATCAATACCAGCTTGTGATGCTTTTGCTACTGCTTTCTCTCGGAAAGCTTCTTCTTCTCTCATCGCAGAAAAAACAACTCCATGGTTTATAAGTCTAATTACCATAATTAATTAACGTATATCTCGGAACCTATCCACCGGAGCGCGTTTTTATTGATTCTCGGCCCCCCCTAGACTCAACACCCCACCGATACTTAAAATTTCGAATGCTTTGACACCAAACTTAACCTTTTAATCTTACAGGCCCAGGGGGTCATACGAAGCTCCCCTATATTTTCAATTTGGGCATTTTAAACACTAGCCTCCTCCGACGGCATCTCCAAAGACTGGAAACCATCCCAGAGCCAATTTCTACACGTTTGCAGTCCTTTTAAGCCTCAATCATGGTTAATTAGTCTAATTACCATAATTAATTAACGTATATCTCGGAAACTATCCATCGGAGCGCGTTTTTATTGATTCTCGACCCCCCCCTAGACGTATACCCCCATCGATACATAAAATTTCGAATACTTTGACACCAAACTTAACCTTTTAATCTTACAGGCCCAGGGGGTCATACGAAGCTCCCCTATATTTTCAATTTGGGCATTTTAAACACTAGCCTCCTCCGGCGGCAACTCCAAAGTCTGGAAACCATCCCAGAGCCAATTTCTACATGTTTGCAGTCCTTTTAAGCCTCAATCATGGTTAATTAGTCTAATTACCATAATTAATTAACGTATATCTAGGAAACTATCCATCGGAGCGTGTTTCTATTGATTCTCGCGTGACCCCCCCTAGACGTATACCCCCATCGATACATAAAATTTCGAATACTTTGACACCAAACTTAACCTTTTAATCTTACAGGCCCAGGGGGTCATACGAAGCTCCCCTGTATTTTCATTTCGGGCAGTTTAAACACTAGTTTTACTGGAGCAAGGAGAGAGAGATGCTAACTGCCCGAGAACTCAGCGGAGAAGAAACCCGATGAATGGGTGAAGGGTGTTTAAATAGTACGGCTTTCGGCGCAGAGAGAGGGAAAATTTCTTTAGTTGTTTTATTGATTCAAGATTCGAATCATCGAAGTAGTGAGTGAGTTGAGAGTCGAATCAGTAAAATGAGTCGATTCGAATCATCGAAGTAGTGAGTGAGTTGAGAGTCGAATCAGTAAAATGAGTCGATTCGAATCATCGAAGTAGTGAGTGAGTTGAGAATCGAATCAGTAAAATGAGTCGAACCGCCCATCTCTAGTTCTGCTGTTAAGAGTTTTACTTTTACATAATAAAATTATTAAAAATTTCTGGTGGATTTACCCATGAGCAATATTATTTTAATAATTTGCGATAAAAAATATTATTTTATGACAAAAGGCAGTTTTTAACAATGCCTAATTAGATAACATGTTAAGAAAATAGATCATATTGAATAATTTTATTTTTGAAAGGTACTTTAATTTTAATGTTTAATTTAAGATATTTTCTAATATTTGTAGCATTCATCAGAAATTTTAAATAGTCTTACTTTGTGAAATCAAAACTGTGATGGCGTCAAAGATTGCTGACGTAGAAGTTGAAAGGCTTTGCTACATCTAGGAGGTGTTGTTCAAACGCCACCAACGGGAAAAAAAAAAAACACGCATTCAAATCTACTGAGTAAGGTGGCCGATTGGTACCTCTACCGGCTGCATTCGAGTAATCGTAAGTAATAATGCGGTTGTCAAAGTATCAAGCAGTGCTGCAGCACCATCTGTCAGTCACATTTAGCATTATTATAACATTTATTTAAAAAAAAAAAAATTAGGCATCACACATGCCTTTCCTGCAAGAATTTTTTTTAAATAATCTTTTTGCTTACCTTTATTCATGTTAAAAAGAGACACACTATATTTATAATTATTACTGCTCAGTATGTACCAGGAATGAAAAACCTGCGTACTTACCAGTTATATAAAATTTGCAACTTTCTACTTCTTTTACAAAAATATGGCACTTCTTTCTTTGTCCTTTGTCAATTATTTCAATGTGTAATTGAGATGTGTTTTCCGATTTCTCAAAGAAAATTTTTGTGAACAAATTCAAAAGTCTTTTCTTACTTTCACACAAAGTTCTGCCTAACTAATTAATGAAAATACTTTCAAGTGCTTTTGAAGTATTTTCACCTTACAGCACGTATTTAATTTTTAATTAATTTATTTATCTTTTTTTAGTAGCATTAAAGCCATTTGCAACTTTTTATCTTATTAAGTTAGAAAAAGAAACATTTTAAAAGTATCAGAATATCATAATTCAAAAATTACGCAATGTAACAGTGCACAAGATCTTTTTTCTTTTTCTAGACTTTTCAGTTGTTTTCAGTTTTGACGCCAGGGGATTTCTTTCGTTGTTCCTGAGAAGTATTCTAACACAAAGATTTTGTACTTTCTCTTTAAGAACTGTAAGATATTAAATTAACAATTTCATTTCGCTTTTAAAGAAATTTTGTAGCTGACAAGAAACCTCAAAAAAAAAAAGGATTTCTCTGGATATTGAAATTCACTTTAGCGATTTCATGTAAATATTTCTTGGGAAATATAACGTAACAAGTATGCTAATGCACATTAGCTTAAATATAAGCAGTGAAAGTAATTGCGATAGTATTAATCTTTATCATTATTAAAGCCAGTTTAAATAACAAAAATTACCACAAATACAACAATTTACTATAAAGTACGTTTTGGGTTAACTTTATAATACAATTTTATAAACATAAATATCACGCAGCGGCAAATTTGATCTACCACGTAAGGCGGGAACTCAATAACTGACCCAACTCTAGTTAAACCGAAAGTCACTTAAGTTATTGGACGCTGACTCCATCTGAAAAACTTTCTTGGAAACAACTGGATCACAGACTAAAAATAGGGTAATTATCCAGGAATTAATAATTGTATATGGTATTTTAGACAGTAGAAAAAGGAGGTACAACTGCTCATTTCATGTGGAATTGTATTTAAAACAAAGGAAAAAAACACCACTTACCTAAAAGAGTAGAGCTGATGGAGAAAAAGTGACTGCATATTTTGATTCAGCGCCCTAAATATTGCTAAAATCGGCTAAAAAATCCTAGGCACCAGAAAAAATTTCTTTTGTTGTTGCCCTGCGTTATTCTACTCTTAGGCAACCCGACCTTATTTGTCGGGTTATCTTGAGAGGCTCATTATTTACTGTGGCGGGAAAATTGCGCAAAACCTGCCTTTTAATATTAAATTCGAAATAGCTCATTTATATATCTGGTTATTTCCGAAATTTTTCTTGAAGAGTGAGATATTTTTAATTATTATTTTAAATTATTATAAATTATCCATGCTGAAAGATTTTTAAGTCTGACTTTAAAACAACAGTTTATTAAAAACGTAAGAGAGTCTTAATTTATTTTGAAAATAAATATATATATAATATATATACAGGGTGGCCATAATTAGACTGCAAGTTTTCTAGGGCCTAGAGAAAAAACTGCCGAGAATATTCCAGTGAAATTTGGTATCTACACTTTTCAGAACATGCGGAAGTCAAATATGCAATAAAAAAATCGTCATTTTCACCCGATAGATGGCACTGTACCGTATTTCAAATCTCACCGGGAGCATATACAACTTCCAAAACCTATAGATAGAGCATAGTAAAATTCTAAGAGTCATATAAACAATATAAAACATCATTTACAGTTTATCAAAATTCCATACAATTCGCTTACAGTAACATGTAATAAAAAATTAACGCAAATTAAGATCACAAATTAAACAATTCATAAAGACGCTTTGGAAATCAATTACACCATTATTTATTCTCATTGACACTCATTCGACCTCTTCAATATCATTTCAGACGCCGGTATTCTTTCAGAGTAGCTGAAAAATTGCTACCATTCTGATAGAATATCTTCACTAACAATGTACGTTCCTTCTTATTCAGAGTCATGATTGACCATTACTCAATGTCGTTTTGTTTTTACACTGTTATATGAGCTTAAAATTTGCATATATGCCGTTGATAAGCATTGAAACACGATATAGCGCCATCTATCGGGTGAAATGGCGATTTTTTATTGCATATTTGACTTGCACATGTTCTGAAACGTGTAGATACAGAGTTTCACTGGAACATTCCTGGTAGTTTTCTCTCCAGCACCCCTTAAACACTTGCAGTTTAATTATGGCCACCCTGTGTATATATATATATATATACGTATATTCCTTATAAATACTTTTCAGTGTATTGCGAATACGACTATTTGTGGAAAACTTGTTTTTGCATGCAGACTTCCAGCTTTTAAATGGTTAAATATATTTCATTTTGTTAAAAAAGGGTTTCATCTTCAGACGGATGTGTAGATTTGTATAAGTGAATGTTAAAAAGAGAAAAAAGTATTTTTATTTTATTTTCATTTTTGCTGCCTGTCATGGATAACTTTAAATATATATGCATATATTGAATTCTATCGTCATAATTTCAATCGATATTTGATGGCGATTTTTCCGATTCCTCTGATTTTGATCCTTTCAGTTCTGTTCTGCTTAGTTAGTAGTGGCTGGGATTGGACGCATGACCGTTTGAAATGGGCGCCATTGACTGATGTCAAGGCATTTTTCACATCATTCTGGGGCACAAAATTTCATATCCTCAATCAATGCAGAAAAATTTTCGTAATGCGCATGTACACGCATGTGCCCCCAATAGATCGCACTAAAATCTATTAAAATTTGTTAACCCAACAATCGTTTTCTTCTGCACGGTCAATTTATATGGTTTGTCTCCACTTTATTTAAATAAATATTTTTTACAACTACAGTGATCTTAATGTACGAACTAAAAAAGAAAAAAGATCAACATTGCTTGTAAGAAGTTTCAGAGTTCAACGAAATGACATATTATTTGCGTCACAAAATAGCTATCCGTGGCGGTTTGTAGGTGCATTTGTTGGGGGTGCTGATTAAAAAAATAAAACATTGTTTCTGAGTACCGTGTAAGAAACAACACTAGGTCAGTATGGGGAAAATTCTGTACTGTAAAAAGAAGAAAGAAAAAGCTTCCACTATTTTTTTTATGTTAATATATTAATATACTAGCAATGAAATTGCAATCGCTATTTCTCATGGCCTGATGACTGCTAAGTTAGACATGCTGAGCTGAATTTTCTTTAAAAAAAATAATCTCACTAATTTTAATGTAATTTTCAAGCTTACCAAAAGGAGAACTTTAAATATGAGCAATTTCAAAAGTGAAATATTTACACATATCGAGATCATAAAAAAACAAAAAAATGCCTCACCTCAGCGCCAAACTGTTTCGAACTAGGGCCTACATTGCTTTAATCTTCTAAATCGTTAAAGTAACGCTACCAGTGACGGCTCGTGGGTTATTTAAATGGAGGTTCACAAAATTAATTTCGAAAATTAAATATGAATAACAAATATGCAGATACGACGCACCTTACAAGTTGAACTACATTTGCATTTCCAGCAGTGAAAGGAAAACAATGCACGCAACTGAAAGAAAACAAGTCATCTTTGATCTTACATTTCGTCGCCAAGATAAGTTTTGGCAAAAATATTGCCTTGATTTTTTCTTTCATTTTTTTTTTTTTTTCAAAGGATGACATTGAAAAATGTCGTTGATGTAGCTCCGAAACACTTATTGGACTCCCATCTTAATTATTGGCACTAGTTCGTAAAAAATACTGAAGTGAAAAATCATAAAAATTAAGAAAATAATAAGACTATAAAAAAAATGGATTAACTAACCGAACACAACAAGCAAAAGAGAATCCAGAGGAGATAACGGCAAAAAAATCTGCTGTGAGCACGATAAAACTGTGCGAGCGAAAGCGCCTCGCAACTCTCTGTTACTCTCTCGGCGTCTTTCCTCAGAGACCGGTTGAAAGGGCCACTCGGGTCGATCGCACGTGCGAGCGACAAGACTACAGAGGCTGTAGTAACTTACGATATAGTGCGTTAGCTATAACAAACGCATTTAATAATAGTCGGCGGGGGGAGAGTAAAACTCATGTTTTAAATTCACAAAAATCTAGAAGTGTACTTAACATATTTTTTTTTAATTTAATTTGTTAATGTGTTTATTCTTTAGTTTTCCCTCTGGGGGTTCACGTGCTCATGTGCTCAAATGGAGGAGCCGCCACTGAACGCTACCCGACTAGAGACGGGAACTGTAGATTCCACAGTGTCGAGGAATGCCTCTCACCGCTATTTCTACCTACCTCAGAGCGAATGCACTCGGACTTCAACCAGGCACAGAGTAATCGAACACAACATTGCGGGCGTTGCATCTCGGACAGTCGGCCCATAGATTTTTATTGTGTTTCCTGAATTTTTAAAAATATTTTTCGGGAGATTTTTGTCATTGCTACGTGATAATTATTGACTTCAGTCTTAATGACAGTTTAAGATACAAATATTAAGAACGAATGAAAGAAAAGAATGTATTTGTAATCATCGATGATGTTCCGCGAAAACTGGGGGATGCTGCAGTTCCACAGTCCCTATGATCCGAAAGTAGTGATACTATCTTCTCCTCTGCAATGCCGAAACTTTACCTACTTCGTTTCTCGTGTTTATGTATTCCTGGTGTTAAGTGCACGAAAAGATGATTGTTTTTTTTCATCAAAAGAGTAACTGTTTCTATCTCGCCTCTGTCATTAATCAGAGATAATTGGTCTGATTACAGAGTATTCGAATTACTGGAAAATTCGCATAACAAAAAATCTGAAAAAATATCTGGTAACCTAATTTTTGTCTTATAACCCGCAGTTTATTTAATAGAAAAAATGATATTCCTGTTACTAATTTGGCGCTGAAGATTATAAATCGATTATTTGCCGATACTTTCGAGAAAATGGTCGATTTCATATCTTTGGGCAGTAGTATTAAAATTTGGGTTTTCTGGATGCAAAACCTTTTCTTAATGGCCGGGGCATTTACCGACTTTAGGCTTGACAGACACGATCGCCAAAGATGTCAGCTATTTTATTATGGAAGTGCAGTGCAGGTAAGACGACGTTGTTCCCTAAGTTTTTCATCTAAAGCCTATCTCTGCCTATCTCTGTCACTAATCTAAACTAATCACTCTGTCACTCTGTGCCTATCTCTGTCACTAATCTAAACTAATTGCTTAAGAAGGATGTTCGTATAACTGGAATATTCATCTGATTTAGAAAAAAAAATATCCAGTACTCCAATTTTTATTTTATAATCCGCAGGTTTTCTTATTTAAGGAGGATAGAGATAGTTCTACGGGTAATACATAACTGAAGATTATGCTTAAATAACTTGAGGATATTTTTGATAAAATGGGTGATTTCTGATCTTTGGAAGCAGTACTAAATTTGGCTCTCTGTGGTCTCCTAATTTTTAGCCTCTTCCAAACGAGAGGCCATCACCTACGTTGGAACCCGAGAGGTATCCTTTTAGCATATAGAATACTGGAGCTATGACAAAAAGTTTACGTTTACCATATCCCTTTAGTACACTAAAGGGATATGGTAAACGTAAAATTTTTTTATAGCTCCAGTGTTGTGTCTGCTGTGCATAGTGTTGCACAGCAGACACAATGGAGAGAGGAGTTCGCCCTATGAAGCCCTTGACAAGCCGCTGCTGCTTCACCTTCGGATACCGTTCCTGTTTCTTTTATGAATGTCACTAAATTGCGATAGAGTGTAATGTATTGGAATTCTTTTCAGTGCTTCTAAAGAATTATAAATGCTATAATGTTTGCGATGGAGAGCATTATTTTGTAACTGATATGATTTGTGTTTTGCTTGATATAAAAGAATATCTTAACAATATGCTTTAAAGAATGACTGCTTACGGTACTGAAATTCTTTTGAGTGTTCCTGCAAAAGAACTATAAATTCTACATACACAAATTCAACATAGCATATAGTACAGTACAACTGGGAAAGGACGGACAGACAGGCAAAACGAAATCATAAACTCTTTAAAGGAATTTTGAAAAGTGTTGGAAAATTGCAGTTAGGCTTTAACATTTAAATCGGTTAACATTTTTTTTGAATGAAATTTGAATTGTAATTTTTTTAAAAAGCAACAGGCAAACTCTATCCTTTGAGAATTCGGAATTTCCTTTACTAAACACTTCCTTTAATAGGCTTGCTCCATGACCAAAAGTTGTGGGATTTGAGATGAGAATGTTTGTTTAACATGTCGATTTTTTTTCACATACTCTATTTTATATTGAAAAAATCTAAGATTTTCTCAGTCAGTAAACTGAACGTTTTAATAGGATTCGTCAGAGTTTATTAATAAACATTTCAGTTATGTCACATGGAGCAAGTCCGTCGATTATTTTAGCTTACGCAAATACGCTGTAACAAAAACCCAAGTGACCAACGAGACAGTAACCAAGAAACTTTCCAGGGACTCCGAAAACTCCCTCATCACAACAGAAATTTCGATATTTATTAAGTAAATAATAAGGTCGAAGTCGCTTTCTGAACTAGTAAAAATGAACTTTTATTATTTGTTAACAATAAGCTTTTGTACGGAAAATGGTATTTTATATGACTAATATCTTCATGTAAGTCAGTAATTTGGCCAACTGTGTGCCGGGTCGTCTCGTTTGACAAGGGAGTTCTCTACCAAAAAAGTTTTTCTTTTCTTCATTCGGCAAGCTCATCAATTTTCGCACAGTGTTTTCATTCGGAGCGGAAGAAGAGAGCGAATGTTGCTGCTGTAGCACTCTCTTTTCCCCACAGGAGTTATTTAATCTAGAATGTTTTCCTATTATATATTTACCCCAGAAAGATATGAGTAAACGTTGGTTTAAATACTTGATAGTCTTAGTTAAAATAGTATCCTTGAAAGGCCTAGGTGTTCCCTATAATAAAATAAAATATGATCATCTCAGGTAAAATGGCTTGACCAGCATGTATTGTATGGAACAATAATTTATTGTTCTACCAAGGGTAATGCAAATTTTGATTATTTTTGCTTAAAATACCGTAATAAAAAAAAATATCAAACGACCATGAAGAAAGTCAAAAGATTAAGGTAAATGCTTTTCTCTAAAAAAAAAAAAAAAAAAAAAAAAAAAAAAAAAAAGGCTATAAATCTGAATGTTTTTCTTTTTCCATTTATTTAAATGTCGCTCTTTTGCTTATAAACTGAAAAGTTTCTATGTAAAATGTGTTTGCTTAAAATATCGTTCTAGGAAGTATCACCCAAACACAGAGTAAGTAAAATAAACATTTTTTTATTTAAAAAATTCTGTTCTTTTTTTTCCCCCTTTCCTCTAAACATCGACGTTTCAGTCGCGGAACATCGACATATCTAAACATCTATGTTTGGTGATTTTCGTCATCATTATCTGCAACCTAATCTTACTTGTCAGGTCATCTTGATACCTACAAGTTAATTGAAACTTCAACTTACGTACAACTAAATTTTATTAATTAATACAAGTTAACTCATTTGAATTTCTGGTTGTTATGTAAATTATTGCTAAAGAAGGAAGTTCTTTAATTACGGATGTAAAAGATTTTTATCATTTTCATCAGTATTTCATTTATCATCAGTACATGCTGTAACTTATATAAAGGTCGTAGTAATCGATTTGTATTTACAGCAGTGAAAGAGCGGACGGATTATTTTAGCTAAATATTTTAAGAGTATTTAATATAACTGGATTAGAGAAAATTAGTACGAAAATGCTTCGAACCTCATAATTTTAGTAATGTATTTTTAAAAACTTCCAAATGTTGACTTAAAATCGTGGCTTTTGAGAAAATTTGGCGTACTGCTTGTATCATCAACTGTGATTATTCCGTTTCTAGATACGCTTCTTGATTTACATCTACTTCGAAAAGGACACCTGAGTGCCTGAAAACTTACTTGTTACATTTTAATACAATAAAGTATATTTAAATGTCTGGTTGTTTTTGAACTTTTCCAAAAGTGTGGGGTCTTTTTACCAAGTGTAATTCTCTGAAATTAAGCCTATTGCCTCCTTTTTATGTCTGCCTTTAAATATACAAAATATTTTTAAAATTAAGGATGCTTTCATTTGTATTGAAAACATAAAAGAACTTCCTATAAAGATCAACTCTATTTACTTCCACTTAAGTATTCTTCTGAGAATTACGAATAGGATAATTTGTGGAAAACTTTTGTTCTGGTATCCAGATTTCTAATTTTATTAAATGGGTAAATACATTTCGTTTTTTTAAGAAAAGTGTTTCAAAATACAACAGAAATCTACCTGAAGGATCCCCATGATAAGTATTTACAATTCGGTAGTGGCGCAATTCAGTTTCTTTAGCTAAAGTGGATAACGCGTTTCCTTGATGCATTTTCTACAGCAAATATGAATCGTTTACATCAGGTTCAGTCAACCTTTGACAAGTTGCGGGCCAAATTTTAGAATATCATCAGCGAAGTCTCGTGCCAAACTTCAGGATGTTACTGAAGTCACGAGACAAACTTTCGGGTGTTAGCGAAGTCGCGGGCCGTATAATTGGGATTCATATGGAATTCTGAATTGTTTATACGGGTTTTATACGGAGTTTCCATTAGTTCCGTCGGCCGGACCAAAAGCCCTGGCGGGCCCTATCTAGCCAGCGGTAATCATTATGCATGATTCCGTTCTCAGATTTCCAGCCATCATATGTTAAAAAGATAAAAAAGGTTTCTTTAATTTATAATTTTTTCTTTGCTGCGTATCATGGATAGCTTTAAGAAAGTAAATATATATTGTATCCTGCTATCATCATAATTTCAACAGACACTAAATCATGTTATTCCGACTCCGCTAACTTTCAGCGTTTCAATTCTATTCTACTCGCTTATTAGTGGCTGGGATTGGAAGCATAGTCTATTCATTGGAAGATCATTGGAAACTAGTTCCATGTTTCAATTATGGAAGATCGACATATCTAAACATCGATGTTTTGCGGTCTATGTCATCAATATGTGCAACCTCATATTATTTTTCAGGATATCTTGATACCTATAAGTTATTACAATTTCTACGACATGCCTTTATTTTTATTAATTAATACAGGATAACTCATTTGAATTTCTGGATATTATGTAAATGTTTGATAGAGGATTTTTAAATTTATTATTCTTTCTTTAACTACGGATGTAGAAGATTTTTGTCGTTTTCATCAGTATTTAATTTATCATCATTACATGTGGTAACATTTATAAATTTCGTGGTAATCTATTTGTATTTACAGCAGTTAAAGCACAGCCGGAGTACTTTAGATAAGTTCTTTAGAGTATTTAAGATAACTGAAAATTAGTACGAAATTGCTTCGAACGTCATAATTTGAATAATTATTTTTTTAAATATTTCCAATTGCACATTTAAAATCGTAGCAATTGGGAAACTGGCGTACTGCATGTGGAATAAACCGGGATCATCCAGTTTCTAGATACGCTACCTGACGTAGTTTGGCAGGATTTCAAGATATCTACATCGAAGGCGAGACCTTTAACGACAGAAAGCCCATTTTACATTTTATTACAGTAAAGGATATTTAAATTTTTGGTCGTTTTTTAAGTTTTTCCAAAAGTGTGAGATCTTTTTATCAAGTGTAATTCTCTGAAATTACGCTTCTTGCGAACTTTTGGCGTGCACGTTTAAATATACAAAATATTTTTTAAATATCAAGGATGTTTTCATTTACCTAGAACACATAAAAGATTTTTCTATAAAAATCTGCTCAATTTACTTACACATAACTATACGCCCATATGTGGTTTAGAATTCAATGGCAGATGTTAAAATATAATCTGTATGTATGCTCATGTTCTCAGAATTGTAGCTGCCATATGTTAAAAAGGGGATAAGAAGGTTTCTTTAGTTCAATTTTAACTTTGCTGCATATCATGGATAACTTTAAGAAAATAAATATGTATTAGATCCTATCGTCGTAATTTCAACAGACATTAGATGATGTTATTCCGATTCCGCTAATTTTGAGCGTTTCAATTCTGTTCCGCTCGCTTATTAGTGGCTAGGACTGCTGGCAAGTCCATCGGAAATGATGTCTTTGACTGATGCCATACCATTTTTCATTTCTCCAATAGAAAATTTCATGTCCACGGCCAAAGCAGAAAACATTATTTCGTCATGCGCAAGCACACAGTTGTGGTCCTAATAGACCGTACTGACATCTGCTTAAGACGGCCAAACTAGTAATCGTTTTCTAGTTTACAAATGGATAAATATATTTCATTTTGTTATACAAAAAGAAGATGAAAGATTAACTTCAAACGGATGTGTACTTGAAGGACCACTGAAGGAGGATTTTAAAATTTGCTTGTGCTGCCGTTACATAGAGTAGAATAGTATCATTATAATTATAATAATAGATGTTAAAAGGTAATCTGTATACATGATCCCGTTCCCAGATTTGTAGCTCTCGTACAAGTAAATGTTAATGAGAGGTAAAAAAAAAGTTCAATTAGAATCAATAGTTCAATTAGTTCAATTTGAATTTTGCTGCATATCATGGATAATGAATATACAAATCTATTGGATTCTATAGTCATATATTCAACCGGCATTAGATGGACATCATGGTCCGAATCTCGCGTTCTAGTTAACCGATTTCCATGCAAAAAAAATTCAAAATTTAATTATTCAACTAGTAGAATACGAATTTTAGCGTAAATTTAAGTCAGGAGAGATCATTTCAAAAATTCGTAACAGTATATGAAGAATGAATAGACACAATATCCCAACTGTAAAAGGCTATATTTGCGAAACTACAGCAGATACACGCATATTGGGGAAATAATTTAAAAATTATAATGTGAAATTTCTTATAGCATAAAATTATAAATGTTCCATGTGACCACACAAAAACAAGAACGATATCCATTCTCAAGCAAAATTAATCCCACACTTTGTTCAGCATCTCTAGTGTTACAGTTTCAGTTAATGTTACACTGCAGTTATCCTCGTTTTCAGTTACACAATAAGAGTTGGTTGAGGCGTTCTTTTTCTTTTTTCAAGGTTGAAAACGGAAAACACATATTTTAGGATGCTCCGAAGAAAAGCATTGCAGGTAGCTGAAACGGGGCTTCTTGCGGGCTTCAACTAATGAGCATGGTTAAAATAATTTCTGCGTAAGGAAAAAATGAAACTCCATAATTTCTCATTCCAAAAGATGAATGAAATGGAACGACGCTATCTCGTCTTGTTTGGAAGCTACAGTCTTTCAAAATTGGGATAGTTATCTGTAACCATCCCGTATGTTTATACCGCAACAGTCAATGAAATCTGTATCTATCTTCTCCCCTCATGACCGTTGTTTTGGACAACTGAAGTAACAGTCAGGATTGCAAGCCCTATTCTCTGCGCACTAGTGGATATCACATGATGATTTGCGAAAACTCTGAAGTGCGCATCGTTAGTATTTGGCTACTTGCGAAAACCGGTGTAGCAGGATATCTTTTTTGGAACAACAGTTCAGCATTAAATTGCAGGCCATATTTTTATTGAAGTTTAAAAACTTTCGATCTGCACACAGTTTCGTCTCCATACGCTTGTTGTCGCAACAGTAACGTTCTTGCAACCATTTCTCCAAATTTTTAACAAAATTTGTGTTGGAATATTGCCCTGTAAAGCACATTTTGCTACATCGCCTTCAGAGGCTGACACTCTGTAGACAAATGGTCAGTGCGTATCTCAGCATTTTCGCAAAACGTCATTTGACGTCTATCGAGTCATGACTGAGATAGACTTGCAAACCACACTCTTAATTTGTGTAGTCCTGTCATCGGGTACGAGAAATGAGGATAGTCACCAAACTTACTGACTACTGTATTATATGTATGAATGATTGTTATATTTCTCATACTTATACAGGGTGTATCACTACAGCGTTTACAAACTTTCAGGTGAGATAGAGTACAATAAGAGAGTTCAGAATCATATAGCAATGCGGTGTCGAAAATGTGGTTTGCATGTGCCTGTTAATAATCACTTTGAAGAAGTTTTGAAGTGTGCGTCTAATTTTTAAACAAATTTCATAAACAATGGGTCTTTCTCTGACATTTTCACCAGTGTAATGAAAGAAAAAATTCTGAATTAGCAATTTTTATCAAGTGCAATTGGTCAAAGATGGATTAGTTTTTTAAAAACTATGGTCGGAAAGTTTACTATTCCTTGAACACTTCTCCCAATTTGACTATTAACAGGCACGTGGAGATGACGTTTCCGACCCCGCATTGCTATGAGGTGTACTCTATCTCTCCTAAAAGTTTGTTAACGCTGAACTGATACACCCCGTATATGCAAACATGTCGTGAAGAAATCTACTAACACATATATTTATGCTAATAATACATTGTTTTGCTATACAGGTCAGATTCGATCGATCATAAGCAGAGATTATGATAATTTAAAATAATTGAACGAATAATTTTAATTCAACGTAATGTTATTAGAAAGTAAGATTTAATGTTTTAAAGTACCTAAACTTGTCTCCTATTAAAATTTTACCCTCTATTTTAACACGTGTCATATTTATTGATGATTTAATCAAATTAATTCGATTTCAAAAGGTAAAATTACGAAAACCATAGCCTCAGTGTTGATGTAGGAGTGAACCACTATCAATATTAAAAAAAAATAATAATAAATAATGAACATTTGCGCTAAACATAATTACATCTGACAACGCCTTACATGCAATTTTCACAGAACATAAAAAAGAACTATAAAAATTCTATGGAAGAGTCTATACAATCTTTAAACAAGAAAAATAAATCGTGTCAAACACATCGATTATAAAATACTTTCCTACATAAAAGTCTTTTTGTGCCAAATTCGACTAATTTAGTCGTCCAAATTTGGCGAAAATATGAAAACGGCCGCAAATCATTGTCAATGTAATTTTGTGAGACCGCGTAAATAAATTATTCAAATGAGGAACAGCTGCCTGAGTCATTAGTTTTCTACGCATGCAGTCTGACCTAACTGGTCAGGATTTCTTGACATTCGTCAAATTAATTAATGTCCCCTTTACAGTTATGATATTTATATTATATATTAATACAGAAGAATTTAATTAAATTTCTGGTTTTTTCTGAAAAGTGTGAGGTCTTTTTCTTTTTTAAGTTTTATTCGCTAAAATTATAATTTCTTCATCATTTTATAGTCCACTTTTAATATATACAGAGAGTTAAAAAAATTAAAGGAGTCTTCATGGATCATTTGAAGCCATAAAAAAAAACTTCCTATAAAGATTAACTGAACTGATTTTCCCCTATTTTCCTGCGTATTGCGAATAAGATAATTTGTGGAAAACTTTTGTTCTGGCATCCAGCTTTCTAGTTTTTAAATGAGTAAATATTTTTTCGTTTTCTTAAGAAAAATGTTTGAAATTCAAGCAGATGTGTACTTGAAGGAACCAGGTGAGGAGTGATTTACAATTAGGTAGTGATGTAATTCAGTTTCATTACCTAAAGTAGTTTAACGCAATTCCTCATTGTGAATCGTTTAGATTGTAATGACAGATGTTAAAAGGCAATCTGTGTGCATTATCCCATTCCCATATTCATATCTATCGTATACGTAAATTTAAAAAAAAAAAGGTTTCTTTAATTTATATTTTTTCAACTTTGTTGCACATCGTGGATAACTTGAAGACTATAAAAACCTATTGGATCCTATCGTCATAATTTCCACCGATATTAGATGGGGCTATTCACTGCCTCCTAGATACAGAAAGCCTGAGCGCTGAAGCTTTGACGCTATCATTAGGCCTTCAAGTAATGACGTCACCACACTTTCATTCTCATAAAATAAAACTATTTCAGATTTATGGTGAATGCTACAAATATTAAGAAGTACATTAAGTGAAAGATAAAAATTAAAATACGTTCGTGACATAAAACAATTTATTGTGATTTACTCCCTTAGTACATTATATAATTAGTTACAGTTAAAAACTGCTCTTTTTTGTAAAATTAATTTTTCGGTCTCAATTCATTAAAATGTTGTTATGAGAGAGTAAATTCACCAGAAATTTCGAATACTTTTACTTTATCAAATTTAATCTGTGATGACGTCACCTTTAGAAGGCCAACTGATGACGTAGAGGCCTTGTGACGTAGCAGTGGTTAGGCTTTATATATGTAGGTGGCAGTGGGCTATTTCCGATTCCGCTGATTTTGATCGCTTTATTT
Source organism: Cheiracanthium punctorium (assembly GCA_038373885.1). Lineage (NCBI taxonomy): Eukaryota > Metazoa > Arthropoda > Arachnida > Araneae > Cheiracanthiidae > Cheiracanthium > Cheiracanthium punctorium. The sequence continues at coordinate 39,959 of JAWZYV010008076.1, read as the reverse complement.
CTGTGCTGATAGGTTATTATTGGCTGGAATTGAAAGCAAGTTGGTCTGAAAAGAGTGCAATTGACCGACGTCATGCAATTTCTCATGTCACTCTCGGTTACGAAATTTCATGTCCACGGCCGTTGCAGAGAAACTTTTGCATCGGCCAATGCTCGATGCACATGCACACAAATAGCTCACTCATTTCAAAAAAGTCGTACCTTAAAAAACATAGTTTTTCAGTAGAGCAATTTTAAAAATTAAAAGTCAAATAAAATGTATTAAAAACAAATATTAAGCGTCCGATTGAAGTTTTTTCTATGCAGCGCGTCTTTTTAGAAAACGTCCTACTTTTTTTTCTGTCTTAAGAGTGATAAGTATAATAAATTAAAATTTTGAAAATGCTTCTTTTTTAAACTTTTGATTTATGAGAATCTTGTGCCAAAGTCCATTTATGGTGCTTCTTCGACTTCTGGCGTATGTCTTTATTTTCATTAAAGTAATACAATTCTGGCATTGTAGTATCTGGAGCTATGCCATTCTTGCAATGAAAATTTTATTCCGAATGTATAGTTATACCGTATTTGGATTATTGTTTTCATTGCATCTTCTAGTTTAAATGAAAAGAGGGAGTGTGAGAAAAGCGCACGAATTTGTTAAGATAAAATGCATCCAGGTAGTATAATTTCATTTTCTTAGACAAATTCCAAAACGTTTCAGCAAAAACTATTAGTCTCGTTCGTGGATAATACAACAAAATGGGAAAATCAATACAAAAAATGATAACATAAAAGTAAGAAATTGAATAATGCTGCTTCTTTTTTTCTGAATAATTCAAAACGCACAGGTTCAGTTTCGATTTTAAAGACTTTCATAAAACAATTTGTAAACTCTTGATTTAAATCATTTTCCTTTAATTATTTCAATGAGTAACACATGGTCATTCTTTTTCAGCGTCAGAAATCCTGATCGAAGGCAGGTTTTAACGGGACATGAAATGGATTTGCTTTTTCTTGTGATTATGACCTCTTTAGAGTATGAATCCTCATACGAAACTTGTAAAAAAAAAAAAAAAAATTCGGATATCTCTTTGAATACGCATCATTTTTATCTCTTTAAATTTAACAGGTTCATTTGTGCATTTTTTACGATACGCAATGGACCGACATCATCTCTCTATTCTAAAAAAAAGTAAAGGCCCCTGTCGCCGCTGGCGCTGTCAAAGCTTGTTGGCCTATCTCCTCCTAAACCGTGGGGATTTAAGTTTCGACTAAGGTGCCCACAGATTCGAAAAATTCCGAGGAACCTGATAAGCTGACTTAAATTTCGAAAATCGAAAAATTTTATAGGATATTAATAAAAAACTGAAAAAATAAACAGAATGGTTGCCAGATTTGGAATAAAATTATTCATTCCTTTGCAACAAAGCGTTTCCAAGTATGCTGTATCACGTAAAATTATCAAACATGAAGTAGAAATACACCCATTTTACGCCAAAATAAAAACTATATGAAATAAGTAACTCAAAATGTGTTACACATACTTCACAATTTTCAAATAGTAAGTTCGCTTAGACAACAGGAGTTTAGAATGAGCGATTATTCGTTTTTCCAAAACAGAATAACTAATATCTTAAAAATGAAAAATAATTAAAATGCAGGTTACTTTAAAGCCGGTTCGGTCCGGCTGGATTATTTGCTACCAGTAGAAATATTTGGCGGCGCTAACTATGACATTATAGTGCACTTTGAATATCTGCTAGCGCGACGAGATGGTATAATTCGTGGTGCTAAGTACGCCAATCTTCAAACGATTATGTAAATGAAAATATGGATAACGGTTTTCCGGTAACCTTAAATGAACAGTAATTATAGGTTGTGAACATGCGTAAATCGCCAAATAATGAAAATCCGCCATGGGTGGCAAGCTATTCTATCTGTTCTAGCTTTTATTAAGTTTACATGTATGCAAGTCGCCAAATAATGAAAAATCGCCATGGGTGGCAAATTCGCAAGGTGTCCAATAAGTTTTACATTATTAAAAATACAGCTGAAACAGATTTTCTGATTTTATTACGCTTTAGCTCCTAATTAATATAACTTTTGAATGGCAACATTAAATATCATTATGTTTCTGAGCAGTGCAAATACTTTTTCCAGCAATTATAAGCGGAGTCCGCACTCCAGGTGGAGTATAGCTCAGGAACCGTACAACACGGATTCCCATGACTAAATATCTTCTTTATTATGAGGGGGTTGGGGTCTACTGTAGTGTGAAGTTTAAATTTTTATGTACAAATGAACATGCAAGAACCAAGCAATGTGTAGCTCAGTAAAATTCTATCTGATCCAATTTTCGGGTTTTGTCTGTTGAAATTATGTCTTTTTTACGAATAAGCCTTATTAGGGGCCGAATGCCGCATACGAAAAGCGAGCGTACAGAGTCTGGGGCCTTGGTCCCAAGTATGTTAAAAATTTCAAATCGTAGAGGTCTTCATAGGAGAATTTATTGACAGAAAATGGCCCACTTGTTATTTTTGCTGTTCTGAACATTGAAAGGAAACCTTCTGGCCTATAAATCCGTCCACTTTTAGCAGTTTGTTTAGTTTTCCTTTCAAAGAATGAACGGAATCCCCTTCCTTTCAGGTGTGACCTTTACATAGCTGCAAACTTTTAAGGAATATAATTAACCACTTTTTCTAAACAATAGTTTTAGGTTTAGAATATAGCTCAATCCAGGAGTTCATCGTATGAGCTTATAACTAATGTCTAAAAATATTCAATGAAATTTATTGTTTACGAATGTGTTTACGAATTTATTGTTTACGAATGTTACGTGCACCATATCATTTTAGTGTAGACGGTTCACAGCAGATACAATTAAGAGAGAAGTTTGCCAAACTGCTGACAAGCCGGCGCTGCTTCTCTTATGAATGCTACTATACTGCCGTACAGTATAATGTATTGGAATTCCTTTAAGTGCTATTAAAAAAAGTAGAGTAAATGCTATATTATTTACGATTGAGAGCATTATTTTACAATTTTTAATATCTGATATGAATTTTGTTTTGCTTCAAATAAAAGAATATCGTGAAAGCATGTTTTAAAGAGTGACTGACCATACAGCGATATGTGTTGCAATTCTTTTGAGTGCTCCTGTAAAAGAACCATACATTCTACATAACACAAATTCAATAGAGCATATGGTGCAATACAACTCCGAAGGACCGACAGACAGGCAATATCATAAACATTTTCCAATAATTTTCAAGTATTGAAAAACTGCAGTTAAGCTTTAACATTTATACTGGTTAAGATTTTTTTCCTGAAATTTGAACTGTAATTTTTCGGAAGGAAGAAACACGCCATATCTATTCTTAGAGAATTCTAATTTTCACGTTCTGAATATAGTTTAGGAGAAACATTCTTAGTAAAAATTCCCTTTTATGGGATCGTACTTAGATCATTTACAAGAATATCAAAACAGAGGGATAGTATATTTGCCTTAAAACACTTCCATGCATTTTTTAAAAACTACACTGAAGTTATTTAGAGAGTTTAAGATAAATGGACTAGAGAAAAAAAAGGACGAAAACTTTTTGAACCTCATAATTTTAACAATGTATTTTAAAATATTTGCGAGAGTTTCTTTTCCCTGGTGTCCATTCTTAATTGTAGCAGCTCGGAAATTTTGGTGATTTGCGCATAGAGTAAGCTGTGACCACTAGGACTTAATGCAACTTGATCTTCCTTGGCAGGAATTTCTTGATTCTTTTCTATTCCTGTGATGCTAAACTCAGCAGTTTAGAAAAAAATTAATTTTAAAACAAAGCGGCTCATTTGAATTTCTGGTTGTTTCTTAATTTTTTTTGTGGACTGTGACATATTTTTATTTATTATTTTCTAAAATTATGCATGTTAAAAGTATTTTTACCATTTTCAATGGGCTATGTTGTACAGTATCTAGGGAAAACATTAAATTCTGAAGTAATCGATTCGTATAAACAGCAGTTAGAGCACGGACGGGCAGACAAGAAAAATTCAAAAGTGTTAAATTACAAATATTTATTTCAACATAATTATTCGGGAAAATTTTTGACAGCTGGATTGTTTTAACATGCATTAAAAGTATACATTTCTAGATTTGCGTTGTTCATGCATTTCGGCTGTATACTTATTATTCAGGTCCATGGCGACTCGCCTATGTAACTACCTTGTACGAAGTCAAGGGAAGTAATGTGATTGAGAAAATTTTCATTACTCAAATTTTGACGAAAATATCGATTTTGACTACCTCTAAATTTACTTTTAACAGTTACTGCAAGAAATCGTACGTGCAGATGCGAGGAAAAAGCGCCCTCTCGCTTTTTTATTTGACCGTCGTTTGTCGTAAGCAAAGTTATATATCCATAGCTATCAACTCTCATGAATTTTCGGGATATTTCACACTGCAATGTCTAAACAGTTTTATTTTTGATTAAAATTTGGACTTGCTTTAACGATGTAATGCTAAGTAAAAATTAGTAGTAGGAAATATCCCGAAAGAATCGGGAGAGTTGGTAGCCATGGTACCATTCATTTGCAAATAACATGTAGTTTAATGCACTATCAATTTATAATGCATAAGGGGCCTTCGATATAGATAATTCTGCATCAACTTCGTTTTTCTCAATAGCAACATTCTATTTTGACTTTATTAAACGAGAGAAAACTTTCAAATTACCCTAAATATAAATTTTCACCAATTTTCCGCGATAACTTCCGGAGATATTGCCAATCCTTTTTGCACTTTAATACTTATATTTTGTGTCAGATTTTTTCCCTTGAAATTTAATTGTTATTTTTTGCGAGAAAGAAACACGGTAACTATCCTTTGAGAATTCTAAATTTCACATACTGAATAGAGTTTAATAGAAACATTCTTAGTAAAAATTCTCTAACACGAGGTCGTACTTAACTGATTTACAAGAATATCAAAGTAGAGCCTCAGCTTATTTGCTTTAATACACGCCTATGCATTTTTTTAAAAACTACTCTGAAGTTGTTCAGAATATTTAAGATAATTGGATTAGAGAAATATGGAGTGAAAATAATTTGATTATAATTTTAATAATCTATGTTAAAGTATTCTGAACCGTCTATTTCTCCTACTGTTCACTTTCAATCGCAGAACCTGGGAACTTGCGTGCGAAATATCTGTGCTCATTCCGCTTTTACACAACCCAATCCTAATTTGCCGGGAATTTTTGATATCAGATTTACGTAAGTAATGATGACTATGTAATAAGCATTAAACTCAGCTGCAAAATAATGCATTCAAATTCTGGTGGTTTTTAAAGTTCCTCGCAAAAGAGCGAAGTACTTTTTTATTGCATAGCTGTAACAATTTCGGGCATATAACAAACCACTTTTCGTAAACAGTAAATTTTTATGTTAATTTTTTCAATAAAGTATGCAAATTTAAGCATTGAATTTTAATGTACTGACTAACTGGGGGTATACAATAGAGTATGTGCACTCCAGGCGCTTATCTCCAGTATGCGGAAGGATCAATGAGTTCTTAGATCTTTGTGTTTAACCCTCTCGTCACCGAATTATGAAAAATAAGAGAAAATAAATCTGTCTAGCATTTAATGCATCTGAAATACTATTATAAATCATGCAAAAGTATTTTTTTCTAATGTCGATTAATATTAGATTTTTCTAATAATATTTTCTGCATTTTCGAAGCAATTTTTTATCCAAAAATTAATTTAAAAGGATGCACATATTAGGTAAAGGTTGAGGAATAACAAAAAACTATACTTACCTTAAAAAGAAAAATACTATGTTTTGCACGGAGGCCGTACTGTTCGGGGATCACGATTTGAGCGTCGATGATGTGTCTGTTCAGTCTGTTGAGGATGACCCTTTCAGTAATCTTCCCAATACTGCTGAGGAGACTGATGGGTCTATAGGAACTAGAGTAAGGTCCTGGCTAGAGTAAGGTCCTGGCCCGGCTTTGGAATTGAGCACACTATGGAGGTCTTCCAGGCGTCCGGGAAGTGCTGCTGTCGAAGTACATCGTTCACTAGCGAAGTGATGGCAAACAGCGTTTTAGCGGGGATGTTGCAGAGCATGATATTGTTAACCATGTCAATTCCGGGGCACTTTTTAACTTGTAGCCCTTTTATGAAAGTGGCAACTTCGGAAGGAAGAGCCGGAGTGATAGTAGACGTTGGAGGGGGGGGGGAGCGGCAAAATTAGAGATATTTCTTTGCACTTCAGCTTACCAGCTGTTGGTGACATCAGAGTTGACGCTAAATTGGGTCGCATAAGCTTCAGGGAGGATGTTGGCTTTTTCAGGGCTCTTGAATGCGTAAGAGTTACTGTTTTTCAGGGATAAAAATCACTGTTTACGAAAAGTGGTCAATTATATGCCCCGAATTGTTGCATCTATGTTAATTGTTATCTTTAAATTACGCATAGTGATATTTTTTAAGTCTACCCTTAATAGATACAGCCGTATTAAAAAAAGTAAGAGTTCTGACATGACATGAAAAAATTTTATTGTTTGGAACACCTAGACCTTTTAAGGCAACATTTCCAGCTTCGTAATAAATAGAATAGAAATAGAAATTGATCATAATGAATTATTTTGTATTAGAAAGGTTTTTTAATCTTTAGCTTTAACTTGAGATATTTTCTAATATTGGTAGCACGCAACAGAAATTTAAATTGTTTTACTTTTTTAAGATACAAATATGATGACGTCATTTAAGAAGATCTAGTGATGACGTCAAAGTTTCAGATGTCAGGCTTTCTAACCTAGAAGGTGTTGCCCCGTGTGTAGCCCCACGTTTGGCTGGCATATGTCGTGGTAGGAAGCACTATCCATTTATATAATTTTACTTTAGTTTGTGTGATGAACTTACTTTAAAAGAGTCTTCATTTATCTTGGTCGGTTAAAGAAAAATAATTCATATAAAGGGTAACTCAACTTACTTACACATAGCTATTTTTTCATGTATTTCTAATGGGGTAATTTGTAAGAAACTATTTCTTGCATTCCGATTTCGACTTTCTTTCGACAGATCTTAAATGAGTATATAGATTTCATTTTATTAAGAAACTGTTTGAAATACAAGCAACCATGTTTACCTGAACGAACGACCAGAGGAATGTTCTTCAATTCGGCAGTGACGTAGTTCAGTTTTATTAGATAAAGTAATATAATGCGTAATGATAGATATGAAAAGAGAATCTTTAGTATAGCTGAAAACTTTTTTGATTTTATAGGATGACTAGCTGTACCCGTCGTTGACGGGTTAGCACTGAATGCAAATTTCTAAAAAGCAAGAACTTTCGTCAGCATTGTAAGAGTACACAGAATGAATGTAGTATGTTGCCAAAGTAAAGAAAGCGAAGTTAAAATTTTTATGTATTATTAAAATATTACAGATTAGAGAGTAACTAAGTAATATCATTTCATTCGCTTTAGTCGTAATTATGTGATGCGCGAATGAATATTTACGCATATTGAAATTATTTTCGCAAAATCTCAAAATCTAATCAACATTTTTGAAAAATTGGAAGCCTAGAATTTAAGTTGAGTGACAACCTATCATGTCACCTAATTTCGTTTCATTCCCTGAAGTCTTTATTTCGTGATGCTGGAACAAAAATTTCAGCATTTTAAATCGATTTTCACAAAATCTCAAAATGTATAAAAATATTTTAAAAATTCAACACCTATAAATTAAGATTAGCAACTACCTATCATATCACCCAATTTCGTATTAGTCGTTATTACGCGATGCTTGAAGAAATATAACCGCATTTTGGGAGAATTTTCAGAAAATCTCAAAATCTAATGAAAATGTTTAAAAAATGTGATGCCTATACTTTATGTTGAGCAACAACCTATCATGTGACCAAATTTCATATCCTTCGCTTTAGTCGTTATTACGTAATGCGTGAACAAAAATTCACTCAGTTTAAAACGATTTTCGCAAAATCCCAAAATCTGATCGCTTTTTTCTTTTTTAGATGCTTATAGTTTAAGGTGACCACCTATCATTTCACTAAATACCATTTTTTCCCCTTTGCAGTTTTTACGTGATGTGCGAACACCCATTTACGCAGTTTGAAACAATTTTCGCAAAATCTGAAAATCTAATCAAGTTTTTTTTTTAATCGACGCCTATTTTTTAAGTTGAGTGACCACCTATCGTGCCACCCAAATTCATTTTAATTGCTTCAGTCGTTTTTACGTGATGCTCGAACACAAATTTACGCAGTATGAAACGATTTTCGCAAAATCTGAAAATCTAATCAAGATTTTTTTTTAATTCGACGCCTATGTTTTAAGTTGAGTGACCACCTATCATGATACCCAATTTCATATCATTCGCTTCAGTCGTTTTTAAGTGATGCTTAAACAAAAAAAGCGTCACGGACAGAACGTCAGAACGACAGACAGACAAACTTTTTTTTGAGGGTCGCATCGGATTCCCGAACGGATAGAAATCGCAAAATTTTTGAATTCCAAGAAATGTACAGACAAAAGTCTAATTTTATTTATATAGATTATTTACCCCAATTTGTAAACAATTTTAAATTAAAAATTCGGACCTGTACTTAGCTGAAGCTTAAAAGTGCACACCAGTAATGGAAAAGCTGCGGTTGGCATTTTTGCTATATGTATGTTCCCGTTTCCAGTTTTGGTTGTGGTGGATGTAAATGGTAAAAGAGGAGCAAATTTATTGAGTTTCTTTTCAACTTAATGCATATGATAGGCAGCATAAAGAATAGAAATATCTGTTGGGTCCTATCGTCATAATCTCAACCGACATCAGATGGCGCTTTATTCCGCAAATTTTTATGGTTTCAGTTTTTCTATGCTCCGTTCTTAGTGATTGGGATTGAATAGATCTCATCTGAAATGGCCACTGATTGACGTCGTACCTTTCTCATTATGACTGCCCAGAAAGGCAGGCTGCGGTGCTGATATTTTAGTCACACCCATTTGTCAAGAGTCATGTGACTAGGGGGTGCAGCCATCCTACGTGGCTATCTCGGAATAAGATGGCCACACCCCTAGGACACGTTGATTCTTATTTGCAAAAACGGTATGCCCAGAATATCAGCACCGCAGCCAGTCTTTCTCGTCAGCCACGTTTCTCATTGGCTCGCCGGTACGAAATTGCCTAGCCTCAGCCATTCAGAAGTCATTCGTCGTGGCCGAGCACACACGTCCTCAATAGCCCACACTAACATCTGCTTAAGTCGACAAAACTAGTGATATTTTAACGCTGTACGGCCACGTATAAGGTTTGTTTCTTTTGTGCTTATGTATAAATATATTTTGTAAGTAGAGTGCTCTTAAATTCCGATCTTAAAAATAATGAGCGCTATGGCAAGTTTCAGAATTAAACGAAATAACATAGTAATTGCATCACAGAGTGACACTATCTCCCTCTGCAATATCGAAGCTTTAGATACTTCATCGTGTATTCTAGGAGCTAAGTGCATTAATTAATGAATTTTCCATCGAAAGAATAACTGTGTCTGTCTCTGTCAGTAATCTACTAAACTAACTACTTAAGAAGGGTTTTCGTCTTAATGGAAATTTCGTATGACTTAGATTGACGAAAACATATCTTGTACGCTAATTTTTGTTTTATAGTCCGCAGGCTTTCTTATTTGAGGAGAATAAAGACAGTTCTTCAGGTAACTTGGGGCTGAAGATTGTACATGGATAATCTGACATTACTTTCTAGAAAATGTGTGATTTCTGATCTTTGGGGAGCAGCACTAAAATTTGGGTTTGTTTGTGTTCTCCTAATTTTGAGCTAATTTCAGATAAGAAATCTAGCATTTGGATTGACACCCAAGAAGTAGTGTTTGAACATGAAGGAAATTGGAGCCACGAATTGATTTTCCATGCACCAGCTTCCTTTACTTTACACACTCCACAGCAAATTCAGTTGAGAGAAGGGTTTATCTTATCAAGAACTTGACAAGCCCATGCTGCTTCACTTTCGGAATTCGTGCAGGAATCGAGAATCGCTGTCCAGGTAGTGTAGTGCCTTGAGAACCATTCTATCACGTCTTGTGTCCCGGTAACGAAAACGTCTTGGGCATGGATGTTAACTCCCTTCATAGGGGGTGACGCTGTCCGCCCACTGGGTGCCCCAGTATAAAATGGCCAAAATATCTTCTAGTGGGCAATGCCTAATCGAATTGAAAAAAAAAAAAAAAAAGATTCGCGTATCGAGTTTGTACGACAGAGCTAGTGCCGGATTCATTAAAAAATACTTAATATTGTATATATACAAGTAAGGGGGTCCTGATGCATATATCAAAAATGTAAAGTCCAATATTCTTTCACCAGAAATTTAAACAAGTTTTGGTTGTATATAAAAAATTAACGTAGCTTCGGAGTCTTCATTCTTTAACTGGTGGAATTGTTCAAGGAATACGCTGGTTGCTAGTTTTGCAGAACCAGCTAGTAATGCCAAAGGTAAGAAGGAGGACCGGGATAATTCTGGGAATAATTGGCCCAAAGAGAATTTTTCCCGAAGTGGGCCGACTTCTAGAAACTTTCTTAGATCTAAAAGATCGTGTCCAGTTTTAGGAATAAGCTTTAGCTAAATACCGGATGGTCCTAATCTGTATGTCAAAAATGTAAAGGCCAATAGAAGGGAAAGACAGTTCAGAATCACATAGCCATGTGAGGTAGAAAATGTCGTCTCCATGCACATATTAATAATCAGTTTGGAAGAACTCTTCCACTAAATTCTTCCTGAAGTTTCATGAACAGTGAACTTTTCTCATAGGTTTCCAAAAATGAAACGAAATGCAATTTGTAAATTGTCAGCTTTAGTTAAGTGCTTTCTGTAAAAAATCAATTCGTACTTGACAAACGACAGTTGTAAAGTTCACTATTACTCACTGGCGGCTCCTCCATTTGAGCACATGAGCACGTGAACCCCCGAGGAAAAACTAAAGAATAAGCACATTAACAAATTTAAAACAAATATTAAGTACACTTTTGGATTTTTGTGAATTTAAAACGTTTTACTCATTCGCCCCCTCGACCCACAATTATTAAATACGCTTATTATAGCTACCGCACTGCAGTGTAGGTTACTGCAGTAGAGTCTTTAATCGCACATGCGAACGAAAAATTTTAATTCTGAATCGCTCTGTGAGAACAGAAGCGAAGACAGCTGAGAGAAGTACGGCGCTGCTGATATCATTCCGTTCGCACATTTTTCATTGTGCACACAGGGCTGTTTTTTTTTCTTCGGTATCTCTTCGAATCTTCGCTTGGTTTGTTAAGTTCAGTTAGCTAATGAATTTTTATTTCATTTTCTTACTATTTTGTTTATTTCTATTATTTTTCACTACATTTTTTTTTTTTTTACAGACTAATGTAAATAATTAAGATGGGAGTAAAACACGTGTTTCGGAGCTAAAGCAATGCCATTTTTCAATAGTATCCTTTGAAAAAAAAATTGAAATAAAATGAATCAAGACGATACTTTTGCTAAAACTTATCTTGGTGACGAAATGTAAGACAAAAATCGGAAATAAGAATTGCAGTTAATTTAAGGGAGGCAATAATAACCTACTTGGAACCCTTGAATCTGAAATTCAAAGATATTTCCTGGAGTTCAATGAACAAGAGGCTGTACTGGTGCGAAATCCATTTTCATCGCTTGAAGTCGCCGATACTCCTGATGAAGTACATGATGACTCCTCAGCACGTGATTGTTTCCAAGAAAAATATTGAACTCAATCTTGTTGTGCTATGCGTCGCTCATATACGGCAATTTCCAAGCTTTCGTCTCAAGTATTGGTGCGTTTGGCTGGTGGAGTTTGATTTTCAACTTCTTGCAAATTAACCCTTTACAGGTGGTAAATATATTACCAACTACGATCTGTTGACAACGGAAATAAATTATCATTAGTTAATTTTCTGATTTTTGTGTAGTAAAAGCTGACGAGCAGTTTCCCCCATACATATAAGATTCTAAATTATATTTGGCTAACTCTCCTTCAGATCGCATTTTTAAAGAAAGCCCACATAATTATTTGAAAATTGTGCGCAAGAAACATTGCACTTAATCATATATTTTTCCGTTTAATTGTGAGTGCAAGCAGTTATTTTTCCGACTTTGATATTGTAAATAATTAACTTTTCTCCCGCAAAATTTATAAGTTGGTATAACACTTGCTTCTTTAATTCTCACGTCGGAATTTAAGATGGAAGAAAAAGTACGGATAATTCCAAAAATAGGCCAGAAAATAACTACTTTCGACTCGCTGCACATGAACTCGCCTGTTGAAGGGTTAAGACGAAAGCCAGGAATAAATTCGACGACCAAGATGGCATGCGGTTGGCTTTAAACAATACTCAGCCAAGAATAGCAAAACCTGTCAGTTAAATGCAACCTCAATCATCCCATTAATGATTAAGATGTAATAAAAAGATATCAATTTTAAATACAAAGATATATTTTTCATTATTCATTTTTTTTATTTTTTGTTTTATTGGTCAAACATGGCGGATGGGCAGGGCCTGATTACTGAAAAGACTCTGGAAGCTTGAGCTTCCCCTCAGTATTTGATTGGGGGGGGGCGAAAATGACTGAAAAACTGCGATAAAAATTCAAAATTTTGTTTTTAAATGATCTTTTAAGTTATTGTAAACATTTTTAATGAAGGGAAGTGGTGCTTTTTAGAAGTCTTGATACTTCATGTCACATCATTTCTAAATTAGATGTTTGCGATGTCTTTGCCTGGGACATTTGCTGCAGTTGAGAGTTTTTTTCTATTATGGAGAATATTTGGACGGCAGAGAGGGGTAGACTTTTAATATGCAATGTTAAACATCTTCTCAGTGTCAAAAATTAATTCTCAACTTCTGTATTGTGATTTTTATGCTGTCATCAAAATAAACAAAGAATTCCTGAAAAAAGCCATGTCTAATGAAAAATAGGACTGAATTAATAATGTTCCAGTAAGATAATGTTTTTAATTATTTGTTAATGTTTAAAGTAATTTCACATAATACTGTAAAATCTCGTTAGAATGAGCTAAACTATTATAATATTATACTATTAAACTATTTATCCATATTAATGAATAAAATATTTTTATCAAAGGAAAATTTCAAATTAATGAATTAAATGCTTTTATCAAAGGAAATGATTAGAACTAATTAAATCAATGAAATTTCTTTTTTTATGAATAAAATATTTTTATGAAAGAAAATCATTAAAACTTTATTTTTCCCAAACAAAGAGGGGGTGGGGGCCCGAAATAAAGACTGAGCTTCCCCTCACTTCAGAGGTTAATCACGCCCTGCGGATGGGAGAAGGGGGTCGCGAACATTTTTGAAAAATCTAAAAGGGGTCTCCATTAAAAAAAGTTTGGGAACCACTGCACTAGAGTATATAGTACGATACATGGGAATAACATTTAATTTCGCAGTGATCTATCAACTGGACAGTTATAGCACGGAAAGGAAGGACAGACATGGAAACCGAAATCATAAACACTTTCCAACAAATTTGAAAAATGCTGAAAAATCACAGGTATAAATTAAAATTTTTAAAAATCTGAATTCTAATATTTCACGAGAATGAAACACGCCAACTCTATCCTTTGAGAATTGTAACTTTCGCGTGCTGAATAGAGTTTGGAAATTCGCTTAGTAAAATGCCTTAGCATGGTATCACACTTAACTATTATACAAGAATATCAAAAGAGAGACTTATCATATCTGCTTTGAAACGCTGCTATGCATCTCTTAAAAACTACATCGAAGTTGTTTAGAGTATTTAAGGGAATTAGATCACACAAAAATAGCACTAAAATGCTTCGAACTTCATACTTTTAAAAATGCGTTGCAAAATATTTCGAAGTGTTAATTTCCCGAGTTGTTTACGTTGGATGGTGGCGCATTTGAAATTTTGGTGAATTGCCACTTGAACAAACTCTGAACATTCTCTTTTTATGCAACCTGACCCAACACCTCCTAGACAGAGAAGGCCATAGAACAGAAGCTTTAACGTCATCACAAGATCTAAAATGACGTCATCACAGCGTTAGTTTGATAAATTAAAACTATTTAAAATTTCTGGTGAATGATACAAATTTTAGAAATATCTTAAGTTGAAGATAAAAATTAAAATACCTGTCTGATAAAAAGTAATTTATTATGACTTTTTCTATATCATATTATATAATTAGTGATGGTTATAATTTCCTATTTGTCGTAAAATTAAAATTTCTATCTTAAATCATTAAAATGTTTTATATGGGAGTAAACTCACCACAAAATTTGAATAGTTTTACTTAATGAAAATAAATGTGTGATTACGTCATATTAGTGGACCTAGTGATGACGTAAAAGTTTCTGTTCTCAGGCATTGTATATCTAGGAGGTGTTGCCTGACCCTGACATGACATGAAGTTCGATTTTACAGGAGCACCTAACGTATGGTACGCTTATCTCCAGTGTGTAATGATAAATGAGAGTTTTGCGAAATCATGAAATAAGCCCAAGAGACAGGGCCATAAGCATGTCAATGTCATTAAAGAACAGTCTGTCAAACCTACAAATGAGCCGCAGCAAGGCAAGGGTGCAGAAAACCGTGAAAGGAACAAGAAAGTTGGAAGAGGATTGAGACTGACCCACTCTCCCCCCGTGTATAAACACGGACTTCATAGGGCGGGTTGCTCAGTAAGACCATGAGTTTCATGAAATTGAGTACAGTGTGAGGATCAAAAATGAAAGCAGTGAGACAAATTAGAACCATGAAAACAGTGTAAAAATCAATATATACAATATGTACAAAAACACAGGTGAATATAGTGAGAAAATGTATAAGATGCAACAGTGAGAGTACGTACTAGAAGAATGAAATTCAAATCAAAAATATCTATGTTAATTTATGTACAGGGACAATGTTCGAGCAAGGTAAAGTGAGAATCTAGGTGATGTCCGGGGACGCCAAGGCAGTCCGAGGGCGTTTGCGATGTTGTGGATCGCGGTAATCATAGTCGGGGATTTCAGCCAGGATTTCATTTGGCAGTTTGTGTAAGTTGTCAAAGAAGTGCGTCGTAAGGTCCATGAGATGTTTTCTCATAGTTGGTATTTTCAGGTCATTTCTAATGTTGATGTTGGAGAGGAAATGATGTCCATGTCTGATCTTCCTGAGTATAGAGCTTTGTTTTGACTCTAATGCGTTTATATTAGACTTGGCTGCAGACGCCCATACAGGCGCTGCATATATAGCTGAAGGTCGGACAAATGTTTTGTATAGTAGTGTTTTATTATGTATCCCAATCTTGGAGTTAAAGAAGAAGGGAGAAAGTTTCGAAAAAGAGGCTACCATCTTGTATGTAGCATTTTTGATGTGGTGCCGCCAGCACAGCGATTTATCAATGGTAACACCAAGATACACTACTTTGGAACTCCATTCAATTGGAGTGCCACAAACAAATAGGCGTGAAGGAGGGCGGCAATGCATAAAAGTCAGTGCTTTGCACTTATTCGGGTTGATGTTAATGCGCCATTTTCGCATCCAGTCGACAATTTTGTCTATATGTGTCTGCATAGAATAGGCCAGTACAGTGTTGTAGGGTGAGTGGCCAATAATAGCAGTGTCGTCTGCAAATAAAGCGAGAGTATTATCAAGAGATCTTGGGATGTCATTGACATATAAATTGAATAATGTGGGCCCCAGGATCGAGCCCTGGGGGACACCACTAGAAATGGGATATGTATCAGAAGTTGTGTCGTTAACACGGACAACAAAGCGTCTGTTAAGTAGGTAGCTTTTAATGACATGTATATAAGCGTCAGGGATGTTAAGCTGTGTTAGTTTGAATAGAAGTCCGTTATGCCATACGTTATGCTTTGTCGAATGCTTTTTGCAAGTCGAGTAGGAGTATGGCAGCGTTCTGTTTGTCTTGTATAGCTTCGAAAGCGGTTTCTACAACTCTGAGTAATTGGTGAATTGTACTGTGGCCCTCACGAAAGCCAAATTGCTCAGGTAGTAGTAAGTTGTGATTTGAGATGTAATCGTGAAGACGGTTTAGGAATAAGCGTTCAGTAATCTTACTCAATGAGCTGAGCAGACTAATGGGCCTATATGATGAAGGGTTAGTCATGTCTTGTCCGGCTTTGGTATGGGACAGACAATGGCAATTTTTGAAAGTAGGGATGTTTGAAAGTAATGTGTCTTAAATATGGCGTTGGTAAGGAAAGTAATAAGGAGAAGAATTTTCGCAGGGATGTTTTTTAACATCACATTTGATATTTTATCTTGACCAGGACCTTTCCTGATGTTAAGTTTGTTTATAACCTTTGCGACTTCCGAAGGAATCACAGGTGGAATGTTAAATGAAGGAGGACGAGATAAAAAGTCAGTTAATGTGTCATCAACATTTTGTTGGTGGGCAGTAAAGTCATTGTCAAAGTTGTCATTAGAGAATTGCTTGGAATAAGATCGGGCCAGGCAATTTGCCTTGTCAGTGTCAGTAGCATAGGTACTGGTATTGTCTTTGAGGGGAGGTAAAGTGGTCTTTTTGTTGGTGATTTTTCTAATGGCTCTCCAAATAGAACCATCAGTAGCAGATAGGCCCTCAATATAGTTCGTCCAATTTTTACGAGAATGTTATAGAATGAGTTTTCGGACTTTTGCCCTATGGCGATGATATAAGGCCCGGTCCTCGGGGTGTCTGGATTGTTGGAAGGATACGCGGGCAGCGTTCCGTTGGTTAATGAGTCTCCGTATGAAAATGGGGAGATTGGCATTTGCGCTGTGGTTTACAGCTTTGGAAGAGTTTGCATAAGCGTCACTAATAAGGGTGGTGATACGAGTCACCTCAGAGTCTATTTGTTGGGAGTTAGTGAGGGTAGGAACAGTAAAAGGAACGTCAAGGAGCGTTTCAGTAAATCTGTTCCAGTTGGTGGAGACCCTCGTGGTGTCTTTAAGTGTGAGGTTGATATCGAGATCAAATTGCACCGAAAGATGGTCAGATGTAAAATGTTGAAGAGTCATACAGTTTACTTGTTGGTGCAAGCCTTGATGTAAAACAAGGTCTATGGTGGAAGATCCAGTAGTAAAAAATTGTGTGGGAGTAGATGGATATGCCAGTTTAGAGTGCGTATCAATTAGAAATTTAAGGAGCCAGTGCCTCTTTTGCAATTATATCTTCCATTCCACGCATAGTGGTGGGCGTTGAAGTCACCCGCAATGATATTAGCGAGGCAACGAGATAGAAGAATTCGGAAATCACTTTCCGGAAAGTCAGTCTTGGGTTTGATATATGCAGAGGTGACCATAAGATCACCTTGCATGGTGTGTATAATGACAGTAGTAGCCTCAAGTGATGTAAGAGGTATTGGGATAAAAGAGTGAGGTATAGAGTTTTTTATGTAGATGGCAGTACCGCCAGATGTACGCCCATTAGAGACCGTCCGATCTGTACGGTAAAGAGTATAGTTAGGTATATTGTATTTATAATTTGGATGGAACATGGTTTCCTGAATGAGTATGAGGTCAGTGTCGTTATGGCAAAGAATGTCCCGTAGGTCAGAGATTTTCCTGTGGAGCCCTTGGGCGTTCCACAGGATGATTCTAAGATTCATTTGGTGTCTCTTCATGTTCGGGGTCTAGCTTGTCAGCAATGATTTGGAGTAGGGCAAAGGCCTTATCCAGTAGGTCATCATATTCTTGAACTGCTGTAATAGCCTCCCCTAGTGTACGGAAGAGGGAGGGAATATCAAGAATTTCGTTTAATTCTCGAATAGTTTGAATAAATTCAACAAGTGAGGTAATTGATGTGGCACCATGAGTGGTAGCACTTTTAGCCTTAGGACGTTTAGGTTGGGTAGCCTTCTTTTTAGGTTTAGGCTTTTTGCCAGTATTTTTGGCAGTGTGTTTTTTGTTGTTTATGGTAACCTTGTTTGGTTGTTGAGATTTGGTGGTTTGAGAACCAGGATCAGGTACGTTGTTGGTCTTGTTGTTGATGTCAGTGTTATCAGTGGGAATTACTTCAGAGCTGGTGACAGAGTTCTGAGCAGGCTCTGTTTCGGTTATCATATTCTCCACGGTATTTGCAGTGTGAGTCTGAGCATCAGTCTCAGGTTTCGAATAGATAGATGGTTTGATTTTGTTTGCGTTTTCTACCCACTTGGGTCCATGCAGAAGTTCCCGGTGGGGGTGCGGCGAAGGGTGAAAGTTTTTGACGCATGGTGGGATTGTTACCAGTGGCCTTAGGAGTAATGGGCTTGGTAGCAAAGTTTTTATGTCGATTTTTGGGGTTTTGGGGGCAACCATGGTAAATCGACACATGAGGGCCCGAACAGTTTGCACAGCAAACAGGGTCTTTGCCCTTGGTGGGACAGTTTCGGAACAAGTGATTTCCGGCACATTTCATGCACCTTGGGGTCAAGGTGCAGTTGAACGAGGAGTGACCATATGCTTGGCAATTGTGACACATTTTAACTTTATTACCGTGATATTTTTCAACGGTAATGGAAAGGTATTGGTAATTGGTTAAGCTGTAGACCTTCTCTATGTTAGAGGTGCGTTGAAGGTCCACGACGCAGTATGGTAGTAGTTTTTTTAATTTATTACGAATAAACGCAATGTTGGACATAGCCCAAGTTAGTGAGGAAGTCCTCAATTTCATTTTTAGGTGTGGAGGATGGAATACCTTTAATCATAATTTTGATAGGCCTTTGCCGCTTTGGGTCAAACGTTTGGCATCCAATTTGGTTATTCTTAAGATATACTTGAACCTCTCGAAATTTGAGGTCATTCTTAAGAGAAATCATGAAAAGTTGTCCAGTGTATTTACAGAGGACTTGGTGTCCAACAATTTTAGAAATTGCTTCACAGTGAGTGGTATGTATATATAGACAGCATTAACATCTGCTTAAGACGGTCAAATTAGTAATCGTTTCTTACTTTAAAAATGGATAAATATATTGCATTTTGTTATAAAAAAAGTAGAAAAATCAACTTCAAACGGATGTGTACTTGAAGTAACCACTTAAGGAGTGTTTCAAAATTTGATTGTGTTGCCGTTACATATAGTAGCATAATACCATTCTAATTATATTGATAGATGTTAAAAGATAATCTGCATGTACATGATCAAGTTCCCAGATTTATAGCCATCTTAGAAGTAAACGTTAATACGAGAAAAGAAAAGGTTCCTTAGTTCAATTTGAATTTTGCTGCATATCATGGATAACTTTAAGAATACAAATCTATTGGAACCTATCGTCATTTATTAAAACGGCGTTACATGGATACCATGGCGCGTTCTAGTTAACCGATTTCTATGCAACAAAATTCAAAATTTAATTATTCGACAAGTAGAATACAAATTTTAGCGTAAATTTAGGTCAGGAGAGCAGATCATTTTAAAAATTCGTAACAATACATGAAGAATGAAGAGCAATAACATCCCAACTTTAAAAGGCTATATTTGCAAAACTACACCAGATACACGCATATTAGGGAAATAATAAAAAAATACAATGTGAAATTTCTTATAGCATAAAATTATAAATGTTCCATGTGACCACACAAAAACACGAACGATATCCATTCTCAAGCAAAATTAATCCCACATTTTCTTCAGCATCTCTCAGATTAAATGAGCGTTACACTGCAGTTATCCTCGTTTTCCGTTACCCAATAAGAGTTGGTTGAGGCGTTCTTTTTCTTTTTTCAAAGTTGAAAACGGAAAACACATATTTTAGGATGCTCCGAAGAAAAGCATTGCAGGTAGCTGAAACGGGGCTTCTTGCGGGCTTCAACTGATGAGCATAGTCAAAATAATTTCTGCGTAAGGAAGAAATGAAACTCTATAATTTCTCATTCCAAATGATGAATGAAATGGAACGGCGCTATCTCGTCTTGTTTGGAAGATATAGTCCTTCAAAATCGGGATAGTTATCTGTAACCATCCCGTATGTTTATACCGCAACAGTAAATAAATTCTGTATCTATCTTCTCCCCTCACGCCCGTTGTTTTGGACAACTGAAGCAACAGTCAGGATTGCAAGCCCTATTCTCTGCGCACTTGTGCATATCACATGATGATTTGCGAAAAATCTGAAGTGCGCATTGTTAGCATTTGGCTACTTGCGAAAACCGGTGTAGTAGGATATCTTTTTAGGAACAACACTTCAGCATTAAATTGCAGGCCGTACTTTTATTACCGTTTAAAAAGTTTCGATCTGCACACAGTTTCGTCTCCATACGCTTGTTTTTGCAACAGTAACGTTCTTGCAACCATTTCTCCAAATTTTTAGAAAATTGATGTTGGAATATTGCCCTGAAAAGCACATTTTGCTACATCGCCTTCAGAGGCTGACACTCTGTAGACAAACGGCCAGGTGCGTATCTCAGCATTTTCGCAAAGCGTCATGTGACGTCTATCGAGTAATGACTGAGATAGACTTGCAAACCACACTCTTATTTTGTGTAGTCCTGTCATCGGGTACGAGAAATGAGGATAGTCACCAAACTTACTGACTACTGTATTATATGTATGAATGATTGTTATATTTCTCATACTTATACAGGGTGTATCACTACAGTGTTTGCAAACTTTCAGGTGAGATAGAGTACAATAAGAGGGTTCAGAATCATATAGCAATGCGGTGTCGAAAATGTGGTTTGCATGTGCCTGTTAATAATCACCTTGAAGAAGTGTTGAAGTGTGCATCTAATTTTGAAACATCTTTCATAAACAATGGGCCTTTCTCCGACAATTTCACCAGTGTAATGAAAGAAAAAATTCTGAATTAGCAATTTTTATCAAGTGCAATCGTTGAAAGATGGATTAGATTTTGAAAACTATGGTCGGAAAGTTTACTTTTCCTTGAACACTTCTTCCATTGTGATTATTAACAGGAACATGGCGATGACGTTTCCGACCCCGCATTCCTGTGTGATTCTGAACAGTCTTGGTGTACTCTATCTCTTCTGAAACTTTGTTAACGCTGAACTGATACACCCAGTACATGCAAATATGTGGTGAAGAAATCTACTAACACATTTATTTATGTTAATAATACATTAATTTGCTATACAGGTCAGAGTCGATGGATCATAAGCAGAAATTATAATAATTTAAAATAATTGAAAGAATAATTTTAATTCAATGTAATGAATGGTATTACAAAGAAAGATTTAATATTTTAAAATACCTAAATTTATCTCTTATTAAAATGTTCGCTGCTATTTTAACATGTGCCATATTTATTGATGATTTAATCAAATTAACTCGACTTCAAAAGGTAAATTTAATAAAATAATTGCCTCAGTCTTGATGTAGAAGTCAACCACTATCAATATTTAAAAACAAACAAACAACAAAAGAAATAATTATAAACATTTGCGTTGAATATGATTACATTTGACAACGCTTTACATGCAGTTTTCACAGAGAACAAAAAAGAACTATAAAAATTCTATATAAGAGTCAATACATGTTTAAACAAGAAAAATAAATCGTGCCAAACACATCGATTATAAAATACTTTCCTACATAAAAATCTTTTTGCGCGAAATTCGACTTCTTTAGTCGTCCAAATTTGGCGAAATTTTGGGGATAATTCAAAAACGGCCGCAAATCATTGTCAATGTAGTGCTGTGAGACCGTGGAAAATCTTATGGGGAGACAGGCCCGCTTTTACCTGAATGGAACTGTCAATACCCAGAAATGCCGAATTTGGGATGACAAATCACCACATGCAGTTACAGCAATGCCCTTACATTAACCAAAGGTAACTGTTTGGTGTGAGTTCACAGCGGAATTTATCGTAGGTCCATTCTTCTATGAGAACATTACCCCGACAGGACCGGAAACCTGTTCTGTTACCGGAGAGAAATATCGCCACATGTTGAACAGCTTTGTTATTCCGACACTTCAGCAAAGACAATGCCTGGGGGAAATCATTTTCATGCACGATGGACCCCTCCACACCTTGCTGTATGGGTGCAATAGCTGCTACGACAGAAATTCACAACCGCAAAGGTCATTAGCTGCTACTTTCCAACTGCATGGCCACCTCGGTCACCCGATCTTACCTCCATGCGACTTTTGGCTATGGGGTTACCTTAAGTCCAAGGTCTATCAAGGAGTGGTCCAGGAAATGGCTACGTTGAAGGATAACATATCACGGACTGTATGGGAGATTCCTGCACACATGTTACTTTCTGCTGTTGTGCATACTGTGCACAGAATGCAATATGTGGTCCACAACAACGGCAGCCACATTAAACCTCATTTGAATGCATAATAAAAGGTAATTTTATTCCGTATTGATTTGCATTTGTTAACACTCTATTTTCTATTACACAGTGTCAAATATTTCCCTAGCGGTGACTTTTGGAACTAATTTTTTTTTCGCAGAATCCTTCGTCCCCCGTCTTGTTTAATCTTCCTACAAAATGTGGCGTCATTCTCGCAAATAGACCGCGCTACAGAGCACTGTGAGCACTGTCAGTTTAATTATGGCGACCCGGTATTTATCGAAGATTTAATCAAATTAACTCGATTTCAAAAGGTAAAATTACTAAAATAATTGCCTCAGTGTTGATGTAAAAGTCAACCACTATCAATATTTAAAAACAAACAAGAAAAAAACAATTATAAACATTTGTGTTGAATATGATATTACATTTGACAACGCTTTACATGCAATTTTCACAGAGAACAAAAAAAAACTATAAAAATTCTATTTAAGAGTCAATACAATGTTTAAACAAGAAAAATAAATCGTGCCAAACACATCGATTATAACATACTTACCTTCATAAAAATCTTTTGTGTGAAATTCGACTACTTTAGTCGTCCAAATTTGACGAAATTTTGGGGATAATACGAAAACGGCCCCAAATCATTGTCAACGTAATACTGTGAGTCCGCGTAAATAAAAATTCAAATGTGGAATCAACTGCTATCACTAGGTTTCTACGCATGCAGTCTGACCTAATTGGTCAGGATTTCTTGATATTCGTCAAATTATCAAATTTGGCAATTGCATTTATGATTGTTATATTATATTTTAATACGGCATACTTTATTTAAATTTCTGGCTGTTTCTGAAAAGTGTGAGGTCTTTTTCTTAATTAAGTTTCATTCGCTAAAATTATACTTCTTCATCATTTTATAGTCCACTTTTAAAATATACAGAGTGTTAAAAAAATTAAAGGAGTCTTAATTGATCTTTTAAAGACATAAAAAAAAACTTCCTATAAAGATTAACTGAACCGATTTTCACCAATTTTCTGCGTTAACTTCCGGAGACATTGCCAATCCTTTTTTGCATTTTAATACTTATATCGTGTGTCAGATTTTTTTCCTTTGAAATTTCATTCTAATTTTTTGCTCGAAAGAAACACGGGAACTATCCTTTGAGAATTCTAAATATCACGTACTGAATAGAGTTTAATAGAAACATTCTTAGTAAAAATGCTCTAATACAAGATCGTACTTAACTGATTTACAAGAATATCAAAGTAGAGCCTCAGCGTATTTGCTTTAAAACACTTCTATGCATTTTTTAAAAATAACTCTGAAGTTGTTCAGAATATTTAAGATAATTGGATTAGAGAGATATGGAGTGAAAATAATTTGATCATAATTTTAATAATGTATTTCAAAATATTCTGAAGCGTTTATTTCCCTCTACTGTTTACTTTCAATCGCAGCACCTCTGAACGATCGGCGAGTGAAATAAACTATGCACATCCTGCTCTCACACAACCTGATTTTAATTTGTCGGGAAATCACGATATTAGATTAAAACTCTGGATACAAAGAACTTAACGGTATGTGCATTAAATCATGTACAAAATACCGCATTCAAAATTCTGGTGGTTTTTTAAGTTTCTCGCAAAAGCACTTTTTTAATTCTTAGCTGCACAATTTCGGGCAAATAACAAACCATTTTTGTAGAAAGAATTAGGCTTTTATTTAAAAAAATATTTGAAAATACTATTTTTACTCGTCGTTTTGGAGTACAATCGGTTTTTCAATATAATTTTAAAGTTGCTCACTAATTTAAGATGCTTCAACCTTTAGAAATGTCTTGAATTTCAAAGATTAATGTGTCGATGAAGCGAGGTTAAAGCGACGATAATCCGGGCGCCAAAAATCCGGATCGTCGACGATCTGAATTTTACGCGCATTAAAAGAAAAGTTGAGTGACTTATAGATAAGACATCTACTGCCAGTGCCTATTGGAGAAATACACATTCTGTTAATACATACGTATGTGTATTTTTTCATCAAATACATAAGTTCATACTAATGAATAGTTTTATTTATCTATTCCGATTTTTAACTATAAAAGTGAATTCTAAAAGGTTATACTAAAATTTTATTTTGTTATAAACTCAAACGATATGTTTTTGTTCTTTCCGAAAAATCGAATATTCTCATAATCCGGTCACTAATCTGGATATTAGAACATTCCTATGAAAATTTATCTCTGTCTTTTTTCTGACATTCATTTGTGATTATGGTTCTAGTCATATATTTTTACTTATTTTTTTCCTTCTTTATAACTTATTTATCACTTTTTTATAAATTATCTATTGTTATATATTTCACTTAACGTCACACTCTCAGTAATTATTTCTAAGCTTTTTTCCCTCCTAATTAAGGGTTGAAATAGTACATTCTATTGACAATTTTTCATCTTCTTAATGTCTACTATCACTCCTCTGAATTAGTCGGCGGAATTAGGCACCATCCTGTGTATAGTTATTCTTTTTCCAATTCTATTTGGTTAATTTAAACATTTGGTTTTGACTTCTGTTTAAATTGTTATATGAATCGCTTTTCACTTTTAACACGAATTCTAGTTTCCTCGGTGTTTATTTTCGAGCGGGGCAGCCGGTAATCTTTGATAAGTATCTTACAGAAAATAGCTCGATTATTCTACTCATACGCAACCTGACCTTAGATGTCAGGTTATCTTGATAGGTTCATCATTCCTAGTAGTAACAAATTTGCGTCAATCCTGCCTTTTAATATTAAATTTGAAACAGCTCATTTATACATCTGGTTGTTTCTGAAACTTTTCTTGAAGAGTGAGATATTTTTAATTATTATTCTAAATTATTATAAATTACCCATGCTGAAAGATTTTTAAGTCTGACTTTAAAACAACAGTTTATTAAAAACGTAAGAGAGTCTTCATTTATTTTGAAAACAAATATATATATATATATATATATATGTTACAGTGAAAACCCGAAATCAGTCAAAACCCGAATTAACTAGGAAAAACGCGTTCTGACTGACAGCTCTCGGGAAAACCCGATTTAACTAGGGAAAACCCCTTTTATTCGGGTAGCAGCAGAACATTTTCGAGAGGCCCCTACAGTGGAGGCCGGACCCACTGGTGTTTATTTTGGGTCTCGCAAAGGGCTAGCGTTAGCATATTTTCCAGGGGACCCCTAAAGCGAAGGCCGGACCCGCTGATGTTTTTTTGGGGGGTCTCGGAAATGGTCAGCGTTATCAAATTTTCGAGGAGGGCCCTCTATAGTAATGTCCTTCCCCACTGATGTTTTTTTGGGTCTCGCAAATGGCCAGCGTTATCATATTTTCGAGGGTGGCCCCCTAAAGCGATGGCTGGACCCACTGATGATTTTTTGGGTCTCGCAAAGGGCCAGCGTTAGCATATTTTCCATGGAGCCCCCTAAAACAATGGCAAGAGCCACTGATGTTTTTTGGAGTCTCGCAAAGGGCCAGCGTTATCATATTTTTGGGGGGAGCAAGATCCAATTTTTAATGCATGAAGCATTAACATTTCGGAATTCACTGGGGAAAACGGGTTTTCCCGAGCCCTGTCAGTCAGAACGCGTTTTGCCTAGTTAATTCGGGTTTTGCCTAACGCTCTCAGTTAGAACGCTTTTCCCTAGTTAATTCGGGTTTTGACTGATATCGGGTTCTCAATGTAACATGCATACGTTATTCCTTATAAACACTTTTTGGTGTATTGCGAATACGACCATTTGTGCTAAACTTTTGTTTTTGCATCCAGATTTCCAGCTTTTAAATGGTTAAATATATTTCATTTTGTTAAAAAACTTTTTCATCTTCAGACGGATGTGTAGATTTGTATAAGTGAATGTTAAAATGAGAAAAAAGTATTTTTAGTTTATTTTCATTTTTGCTGCCTGTCATGGATGACTTTAAATATATATGCATATATTGGATCCTATCGCCATAATTTCAATCGATATTTGATGGCGCTTTTTCCAATTCCTCTGATTTTGATCCTTTCAGTTCTGTTCTACTTGGTTAGTAGTGGCTGGGATAGGACGCATATCCGTTTGAAATGGGTGCCATTGACTAACGTCAAGCCATTTTTCACATTTCTGGGGCACAAAATCTCATATCCTCAGTCAATGCAGAAAACATTTCGTAATGCACGTGTACACGCATGCGCCCCCAATAGATCTTACTAACATCTGTTTAAATTGGCTAAACCAACAATCGTTTTCTTCTCTACGGTCAATTTACATGGTTTGTCACCACTTTATTAACATAAATATTTTTTACAACTACAGTGATTTCAATGTTCCAACTAAAATAAGAAAAAGGATCAACGTTGGTTGTAACAAGTTTCAGATTTAAAAGAAATGACATATTAATTGCGTCACAGAATGGCAATCAATGGCGGCTTGCAGGTGCATTTGTTGGGGGTGCTGATTAAAAAAATAAAACATTGTTTCTCAGTACCGTGTAAGAAACAACAATAGGTAAATATGTGGAAAATTCTGTACTATAAAAAGAAGAAAGAAAAAGCTTCCGCTATTTTTTTTATTTTACTATATTGATATACGCATAAAAAATACTTATACATAAAACTTGTAATATTTGTCGCACAATGTTTTATAAATATTGTCCAAAAACGAAAAAGTAACGTTGAGTGTATCAATTGTTTTTACGATAGTTAAAGCTGAATTTTATGTTGATAACTGCATAAATTTTTATGTGAACTTTAAATAGTATGAGTAATTTTTCAAAATCATTCATTCTTGCAAATCAGTAAACGAATCATACCGTACAGTTATTTATTTATTTATTTTGTCAAGGTAAAACAAACTAGGACTATCTGCAAAAGAGAAGAATTTAGAAGGTTTGTTAAAATTTAGTGCTAAAAATGCAATAAAATTGCAATCGCTGTTTCTCATGGCCTGATTACTGCTAAGTTAGACAGGCTGAGCTGAAGGCGCCTTTAAAAAAGAATATTCTCACTAATTTAACTGTAATTTTCAGGCTTACCAAAAGGACAATTTTAAATATGAGCAATTTCAAATGTGAAATATTTACACCTATATCGAGATCATAAAAAGCAAAAATATGCCACACCTCAGCGCCAAACTGTTTTGAACTAGGGCCTACATTGCTTTAATCTTCTAAATCGTTAGAGTAGCGCTACCCGGCTAGAGACGGGAACTGTAGATTTCACAGTGTCAGCCTCTGTGAATGCCTCTCACCGCTACTTCTTCCTATCTCAGAGCGAATACCCGCGGACTTCAACCAGGCACAGAGTAATCGTACACAATATTGCGGGCGTTGCATCTTGGACAGTCGGCTCATAGATTTTTATTGCGTTTTCCGGATTTTTAAAGATATTTTTCGGGAGATTTTTGTTATGGCTACGTGATAATTATTGACTTCAGTCTTAATGACTGTGTAAGGTACAAATATTAAGAACGGATTGAAAAAAAAAAAAAAAGAATGCATTTGTAATTATTGATGATGTTCCGGTATAACCGGGAGATGCTGCAGTTTTACAGTCCCTATGATCCGAAAGTAGTGACACTATCTTCTCCTCTACAGTACCGAAACTTTACATACTTCGTTTCTCGTGTTTATGTATTCCGGGAGTTAAGTTCACGAAAATATGAATTTTTTCATCAGAAGAGTGACTCATTCTGTCTCGCCCCTGTCATTAATCGCAGATAATTGCTCTGATTACAGAGTGTTTGAAATACTGGAAAATTCGTTTGACATAATCTGAAGAAATATCTGGTAACCTAATTTTTGTCTTATAATCCACAGTTTATTTATAGGAAATAATGGTATTCCTATAACTAATTTGGCTCTGAAGATTATAAATCGATTATCTGGCGATACTTTCGAAAAAATGGTTTGATTTCTGATCTTTGGGCAGTAGCAGTAGCAGATCCAGGGGAGGGGCTAGGGGGCTGCATCCCTCCAGAAGAGATTGCTAAAGGGTAACATTCTGCTTTTTTATACACTTTAAATAGCCAAAATGATCATATTTTATAACTCAGCCTCTCCCAAAAGCATGCAGATTGGTTTAGACTAAAATTTTGATTTAGAGTACATTTTAATTGGGTGAATAAGCTTTTTCAAATATTTAACCCCTCCCAAAATAAATTTTTATATCCGCCACTGGGGAGTAGTTTTAAAAATTGGGTTTTCTTGATGCAAAACTTTTATTTTCTTAATGCCCGGGTCATTTGCCGGCTATAAACTTGACCGCAACGAGGGCTATAGATGTCGGCTATTTTATTATGGAAGTGCTATGTATGTAAGCCAACGTTGTTCCCTATGTTTTTCATCTAAAGAATGACTGTGCCTATCTCTGTCACTAATCTAAACTAATTGCTAAGAAGGATGTTCGTATAACTGGAATATTTATATGACTTAGACAAATATAAAAAAATATGCAGTACTCTAATTTTTGTCTTATAACCCGCAGGTTTTCTTATTTAAGGAGGACAGAGATAGTTCTACGGGTAATGCATAACTGAAGATTAAACTTAAATAACTTGAGGATACTTTCGATAAAATGGGTGATTTCTCATCTTTGGACAGCAGTACTAAATTTGGGTCTATTTGTGGTCTTCTAATCTTTAGCCTCTTCCAAACGAGAGATCATTACCTCCTTAGGAACCCCAGGGGTACCCTTTGAGCATACAGAATACTGGAGCCATGAAAAAATTTTACGTTCACCATATCGCTTTATTGTACTTGGTGCACAGCAGACACAATAGAGAGAGGAGTTCGCCCTATGAAGCCCTTGACACTCCGCTGCTGCTTCACCTTCGTATGCCGTTGCTGTTTCTTTTATGAAAATGTGACTAAACTGCCATA
This sequence comes from Cheiracanthium punctorium, assembly GCA_038373885.1. NCBI lineage: Eukaryota > Metazoa > Arthropoda > Arachnida > Araneae > Cheiracanthiidae > Cheiracanthium > Cheiracanthium punctorium. Next base: position 10,803 of record JAWZYV010008076.1, on the reverse strand, counting down.
GAGTGTAATGTATTGGAATTCTTTTCAGTGCTTCTAAAGAAGAACTATAAATGCTACAATGTTTTCGATGGATAGCATTATTTTGTAAATTTTAATAACTGATATGATTTGTGTTTTCCTTGATATAAAAATATCTTAAAAACATGCTTTAAAGAATGACTGCTCATGGTATTGGATTCTTTTGACTGTTCCTGCAAAAGAACTGTGAATTCTCTACATACACAAATTCAATATATCATATTGTACAGTACAACTCTGAAGGACGGACAGACAGGCAAAACGAAATCATTAACGATTCCCAGAAATTTTCAAAAGTGTTGGAAAATTACAGTTAGGCTGCCGATTTATATTGGTTGCGGTCTTTTTTTCCTGAAATTTGAATTGTAATTTTTAAAAAAAGTAACAGGCCAACGCTATCCTTTGAGAATTCAGTATTTCCTTTAATAAATACTTCCTTTAATAGGCTTATTCCATGACCAAAAGTTGTGGGATTTGAGATGCGAATGTTTAACATATCGATTTTTTTTCACATAGTCTATGTTATATTTTATCTTGAAAAACATCTGCTCTAACATTTTCTTAGTCAGTAAACTGAACGTTTTAATAGGATTGGTCAGAGTTTATTAATACACATCTCAGTTATGTTACGTGGAGCAAGTCCGTCGATTATTTTAACTTCCAAAATACGCTGTAGCCAAAAACCCAAGTGACCAACGAGAAAGTAACCAAGAAACTTTCCAGGGACTCCGAAAACTCCCTCCTCACAACAGAAAATTTGATATTTATTAAGTAAATAATAAGGTCGAAGTCGCTTTCTGAACTAGTAAAAATGAACTTTATTATTCATAACAATAAGCTTTGGTTCGGAATATTGTATTTTATATGACAAATATTTTCGTCCATGGAAGTCAGTAATTTGGCCAACTATGTATGCCGGGTCGTCTCGTTTGACATGGGAGTTCTCTACCAAAAAAGTTTTACTTTTCTTTATTCGGCAATCTCATCAATTTTCGTACGCTGTTTTCATTCGGAGCGGAGGAAGAGAGCGAATGCTGCTGTAGCACTCTCCCCCCCCCCCCCACAGGAGTTATTTAATCTGGAATATTTTTCTATTATATATTTACCCCAGAAAGAAATTAGTAAACGTTGGTTTAAATACTACATTGTCACAGTTAAAATAGTAGTCTTGAAAGGCCTAGGCATTCCCTATAATAAAATATAGTCATGTCATGTAAAATGGCTTGATCAGCATGTATTGTATGAAACAATAATTTATTGTTCTACCAAGGACAATACAAATTTTGATTATTTTTGCTTAAAATACCGTAATGAAAAAAAAATATCAAACGACCATGAAGAAAGTCAAAAGATTAAGGTAAATTTGTTTCTCTAAAAAAAAATGCTATATTTCCGAATGTTTTTTTTTCTCTATTTATTTAAAGGTCGCTCTTTTGCTTATGCCCTGAAAAGTTTCTATGTAAAATGTGTTTGCTTAAAATATCGTTCTAGGAAATATCACCCAGAGAGTAAATCAAATAAACATTCTTTTATCAAAATAATCTGTTTTTTTTTTTTCCCTTTCCTCTAAACATCGAAGTTTCAGTTATGGAATACCGACATATCTAAACATCGTGCTTTGCGATCTTTGTTATCACTATGTACAACCTGACCTTACTTGACAGGACAGCTTGATACATAAAATGTTTTGAAATTTCCATAACAAGGTTTTAAATTTTATATACTAATACAAAATAACTCATTTGAATTTCTGGTTGTTATGTAAATTATTGCTAAAGAACTAAGTTCTTTAAATTTTTACTATTTCTTTAATTACGGATGTAACAGATTTTTATCCTTTTCATCACTATTTCATTTATCATCAGTACATGCTGTAACTTATATAAAGTTCGTAGTAATCGATTTGTATTTACAGCAGTTAAAGAACGGGCGGAGTATTTTAGCTAAATATCTTAAGAGTATTTAATATAATTGGATTAGAGAAAATTAGTACGAAAACGCTTCGAACGTCATAATGCCAATAATGTATTTTAAAATATTTTAAAATATTCATTTAATATCGAGGCAGCTGGGAAACTTAGGCGAAATGCTTGTACATAGCTGCCAACTCTTCCGGTTTTTCCGGAAGATATTCCACCACTAATTTTTACTTACGAATTTAATATTAAAATAAGTCCAAAAGTTTATCGTAAGATGAGGTTGCCTCAAGATAGTAGGGAAAAATCTTCCGGAAAAACTGGAAGAGTTCGCAGCTATGTTTGTAGCATAAACAGTGATCATTCCATTTCCAGATACGCTACTTGACGCAGTTTGTCAGGATTTCTTGACAACGACTTCCAAAAATACATAAATCAGAAGACAAAACTTAATTTTTATCCGATTCAAGGTGCGATTCCATCTTCTAGATTGGAACTACAGAAGTATCGTTTGAACATGGAGAACACTGAAAACATGAAAAAATTTTAAGTGCATCGTATCATTTTAGTGTACACGGTTCACAGCAGATACAATTAAGAGAGACGTTTGCCCTGTGAAACTGTTGACAAGCCGGTGCTGCTTCTCTTATGAATGCTACTAAACTACCGTAGAGTGTAATGTATTGGAATACTTTTCAGTGCTATTAAAACAAATAGAGTAAATACTACATTATTTACGATGGAGAGCATTATTTTGTAATTTTTAATAACTGATTGAATTTTGTTTTGCTTCAAAGAGAAGAATATCGTGAAAACGTGCTTTAAAGAATGACTGAACATCTAGAGTTATGCATTCGAATTCTTTTATGTACTCCTCTAAAAGAACCATAAATTCTGCACAACGCAAATTCAATAGATCATACGGTGCTATACAACTCCGAAGGACGGACAGATAGGAAATATCATAAACATTTTCCGATAATTTTGAAATATTGAAAATTTCAGTTAAGCTTTTACATTTCTACTTAAAACACATCTTTGGAAGATTTTTTTTCTTGAAATTTCAATTGTAATTTTTCGGAAGAAAGAAACACACCACCTCTATCCTTATAGAATTCAAATTTTCACGTTATGAATATAGTTAAGGGAAAACATTCTTAGTAAAAATGCCCTAATATGGGATCGTACTTAGATCATTTAAAGAAATATCAAAGCAGAGGGATAGTATATTTCCCTTAAAACACTTCCATGCATTTTTTGAAACCTACACTGAAGTTATTCGGAGAGTTTAAGATAAATGAATTAGAGAAAATAGTACGAAAACTTTCTGAACCTCATAATTTTAATAATGTATTTTAAAATATTCGTAAGTATTTCTTTCCCCTAGTGTCCATTCTCAATTGTAGAAGCTCGGCAATTTCGGTGAATTGCGTATAAAATAAACTGTGACCACTATGCTGCAACCATATATTCCTTGCTAGGAACTTCTTCATACCTTTATAATGTTATCATGCTGAATACAGTAGCTTAGAAAAAAAATTATTTTTAAAACAGAACGGCTCATTTGAATTTCTGGTTGTTTCTTAAATTTTTGTGGACAGTGATATATTTTTATTTATTGCTAGCTGACGCTGCAAACGTTGTTTTGCCATATGAATTATTTTAGTAGAAAGAAATTACTAACTTATTCTAAGTGTGTGAGGATGTGGTATATGAGTGGAAGAGGCACGGAGTGCTGTGAACGATGCTGGAATATAAAAATAACACGATACCAAACAACTATATTTTTAATTCATTGTAATTTATTCTTTAAATTTGTATATATCGCTAATTACAATTATTTTACTAAAGAAAAATATCAATCCCTTAACGGAATAGAGTGAACAATATTTTTTGTTATCACATCTTTAGCTAACACAAAAAAACTGAATGGTTTGCCCACTCGAGAGCATGCCACGTATAATTGTCCGTGTGAAAAACATGGTGTGTTCAAATCTAAGCCACAAACAAACATAGTTTAGCCTTGAGACTTATTGATAGTCATTCCATAAAAAATTTTGTCCAAAAAATATAAAAAGGATGATAATCTAAAACACTTTCATATTTTAAATACGCACTACAGTGCTATATATTAAAATCGTATAATACATGCGTCGTCCCTATTTCCTTCCTTATTCCATTAAGTTGGAAAGTGTATCATTATTCATGACTGTGCTGCATTTTTCTTTCTTGTTTCGTAAAACCCATCTTTGGAATCGAAATCTATCTTAAAATCGCGTACTAAAACTATTTTACAATCTTCGCCAAGTATAATATTACAACTATGCTTCATCGTTTTATATATTGCATCGAATGTGCATCATGAGTGTACCGTGTTTGTGTTTCTTGGGGTGATTCCTACTTTAATGTCTCCTTTAATGTCTCGACTGTCGCCAAGGTGGCGATCATTAAACATATGCAGTTACCATGACGATTTTTTGCATTTATGTGGCTATCGTAATTTAGAATTAAAATGGCGATTTGGAACAACATGTAAGTACAGCATGCCGTTACATTTTTATTTATTTTGGACTGCCAATTAATGTAGTTTTAATAATTAAGTGTCTTCAAATTCCTTAACTGGTGCGTTTATCGCTAATTTGTTTACTTTAGTTTTCATCTAGTTCTTTTGGGAGCTTTGAAACGGTACTTACGTATTATCCCGGCGGTCACTTCCACCAAACTACTTTGTCGTCAAATTTGCTGGCAAACTGTTGCCATTCGTATTCCAAACCATCAACAATTTCATGTGCCCGGCATTTATCTTGGTGAAAAATTGCTTGTTTTGGCGGACCGCCGAGATAATACGTAAGTACCGTTGAAACTTGTGCATAACTCCCAGAGACCCATGACTGCAAAGCTTGCCAAAGTACGGGGATTTTTTAGGTTGGCAAAAAGGGGGGCGTTAAAATAGGAATCAACTCTTTCTTGTACCATAAAACACATGTTTGGAATCGAAATTTATCTTAAAATCGCCTACTAAAACTGTTTTAAAATCTTCGCCAGGCATATTCTTCCTATAGGCATATTCCAACTATACCGTAAAGACATTTTAAATACTGTTTGGAATGGGCATCATAATCCATGAGTGTACCGTGTTTTCCTTTCTGGTTCCACAAAGCACTTCTTCGGAATAGAAATCTATATTAAAATCACCTAATAAAACTGTTTTACAATATACGCCAGGCGTTTTCTAGCTATACTCGAAATATATTTATAATAAATGGTCACGTTTTGGCACCACATTTAGCGATCAATTATCAAAAATTGCAAATCTTGTGTGACTTTCAACATTTTATTAATGCCCCCCCCCCCTTCTCCACGTTATCTGGCAAACACATTTGAAAAGTAACTCGACACGCTAATGTCTACACAAAACCTGATTGAAATTTATAGCACTCTGGTGCTAAAAATTTTGGGGTGGACAGCCCTTATGACTTAGGGGTATGAGACATAGTTAAAAACCTATTCTCAGACCTAACGAATATACATATAAAATTTCATTAAAATCGGACGAGCCGTTTCGGAGGAGTATGGTAACTGACACTGCGACACGAGAATTTTATATATTAGATTTCCTAAAATAACGCATGTTAAAAGTTTTTTGCCATTTTCAATGGGATATATTGTACAGTATCTAGGAAAAACATTAAATTCCAAAGTAATCGATTCGTATTAACAGCAGTTAGAGCACGGACGGGCAGACAAGAAAAATTTCAAATCAGTATTAAATTACAAATATTTATTTCAACATAATTATTCGTGAAAATTTTTGACAGCTGGATTGTTTTAACATACGTTAAAAGTATACATTTCTAGATTTGCGTTGTTCGTGCATTTCGGCTGTATACTTAGTCTTCAGGTCCATGGCGTGAAGCCCATGTAACTTTTATAACTTCCTTGTACGAAGTAAAGGGAGGTAATGTGAGAGAAAATTTTCAGTACCCAAATTTTGACGAAAATATCGATTTTGACTATCTCTAAATTTACTTTTAAAAGTTACTGCAAGAAATCGTACGCGAAGATGCGAGGAAAAAACGCCCTCTTGCTCTTTATTTGGCCGTCGTTTGTCGTAAGCAAAGTTATATATCCATAGCTACCAACTCTCCTGATTTTTCGGGCGATTTCCCTCCGCAATTTCTAAACAGTTTTATTTTTGATTAAAAATTTGGACTTACTTTAACTATATAATGCTAAGTAAAAATTAGTAGTGGGAAACATCCCGAAAGAATCGGGAGAGTTGGCAGTTATGGTACCATTCATTTGCAAATAACGTGTAGTTTAATGCACTATCAATTTATAATGCATAAGGGGCCTTCTTCATAGATAATTCTGCATCAACTTCATTTTCAGAATAGCAACATTCTGTTTTAATTTTATTAAATGAGAGAAAACCTTCAAATTACCCTAAATATAAATTTTCACCAATTTTCTACGATAACTTCCGGAGATATTGCCAATCCTTTTTTGCACTTTAATACTTATATCTTGTGTCAGATTTTTTCCTTTGAAATTTAATTGTAATTTTTTGCGAGAAAGAAACTCAGTAACTATCCTTTGAGAATTCTAAATTTCACGTACTGAATAGACTTTAGGAGAAAGGTTCTTAGTAAACATTCTCTAACACGAGATCGTACCTAACTGATTTACAAGAATATCAAAGCAGAGCCTCAGCGTATTTGCTTTAAAACACTTCTATTCATTTTTTAAAAACTACTCTGAAGTTGTTCAGAATATTTAATATAATTGGATTGGAGAAATATGGAGTGCAAATAATTAGATGAAAATTTTAATAATCTATTATAAAGTATTCTGAAGCGTTTATGTCTCCTCTTGCTTACTTTCAATCGCAGCACCTGAGAACGTTCGTCGAGCTGCGAGTGAAATAAGTGTGCTCATTCTGCTTTTACGCAACCGGATCTTAATTTGTCAGGAATTCTTGATATGGAACGGGCATTATCAAAGGGTACAGCTCTCAATATGACATGCTTTAAATTCATATAGAAAATAACGCATTCAAACTTCAGGTGGTTTTTAAAGTTTCTCGCAAAAGAGTGAAGTACTTTTTTAACACGCTTTTATTAGCTTCACCTGTATGTGTGTTTGTAACCGACTCCTTTGAACTCGATTTTGACCCACTTTAAACGGTCAGATTTAATTTAAACGTTGTAGATATATCAAAGATCGATGACAATACAATAATTTGATAAGTTTATCCCATTATCCTCATTTTGACACGCTTTTATTTATTAGCTTGTATGTATGTTTGTATGTTTGTAACCGACTCCTTTGAACTCAAATTTCGCATACTTTAAACGGTCAGATTTAATTTAAACTTTGTACATTTATGAAGAACCGGTGACAATACAATAATTTTATAAGTTTATCTCATTATCCTGATCAGGATCGCCAGGATTAAATAATTTCCTCATTTCTTATTCTGATTGAAAGTAGAACATTTGCAAAGATTACAATCTTAACTCATTAAGGACGGAAATTTTACCCTCCCTCCTTCACAATCTTTCCCTTGAACTGAATTAACTTCATTGGGGTTACTTGAGTGAGAATGTCCTTTTCTATGTTTTCAGATGTCAGATGTGAGATTTAGAAAATATGGTCAGGTGACCATATGGTCACGGTAGTCCTTTATGTGACCATACTATAAACCATTGTTTGCTGTTACCATACGGTAACCCTAGTACTTAATGGGTTAAGAAAACCCTTTCTTACTGTGGCCGTGATCGTATACTGGTTAGTACATTGCGTTGTGGCCGCAATAACCCAGGTTCGAATCCTGGGCACGGCAATATATCTATTTTTACAAAATATCGTGATCCATCACATTATGGAAGAGTTGAGTAAAAGAACATGTTAAGGCCATTCTTTTTAACACGCTTTTATTTGTTGATAGAGACTTATTTTTCCTTTTTAGTGAGGAAGGTAGCATTTAACTGCCGGTTGATTAATACTTTGGTGCACAGCAGGGGCGTAGCAAGAGCGGGGACTCAGGGGGCTGATCCCCTGGAAATGGGACCCTTTACTTAGCTTACAATTGAACTTTAGCTTTAAATTTGATACCCAGCCCACCCCGAAATAAAATCCTAGCTATGCCACTGGTGCACAGTGAAAATAAATTATCTCACAGTTTGTACTTTCCAACTTAGTGTTTCTCAGTGTCTTATGAGAGATATCGAAAATTAAAAATAAATTTTAAATACTTACAGTTTAACAAAACTAAAAAACACGCTTTTATAGCAAATTGAACTAAAAAGTGAAAAATAAAAATATAGTTTAAAAAACCAAAAAACACGCTTTAGTGATAAATTGAACTAGCTAAAAAGCGAAAAATAATTCTTTATATAGAAATAAATTAATGAATGAAAAATAGTATTATTGTGAAAAAAGCGTGGGGTGCCCCATATATTAGTTCTTGAGAACGTTCGATCGGTACGATAAGTACAAAAATGATACAAAAAATATAGCACAAAGCGCCCCACGCTTTTTCCACAATAATACTATTTTTCGTTCATTAATTTATTTCTATATTAAGAATTATTTTTCGCTTTTTAGTTAGTTCAATTTATCACTAAAGCGTGTTTTTTTTAACTATATTTTTATTTATTTTATAGCTGCAACAATTTCGGGCATATAACAAATCACTTTTCGTAAACAGTATATTTTTATGTTTCTTTTTTCAATAAAGCACCTAAATTTAACCTAAAATTAAAGCACCTAAAATTTCCTGGGATGGCAGCAATGATTGTGATGTGCCATTTGGCAGTCCATTGCAGAATGAGATTAGGCTGGTGTTGGATTGTTTTTTTATAACGTGGTCTTGTAGGTCGATCGGCCAATAATAGCCGTGTCGTCCGCGAATAATGGTAAAGTGGTATGTTCGCTTTGTGGAATATCCTTGGCGTAAATTTTGAATAATGTAGGCCCAAGTATGGATCCTTGGAGGACCCCGCTTGAGATGGGCTGTTCGGAAGACAGGGCATTGTCAACCCGGACGACGAATCTGCGGTTTTGTAAGTAATTATGAATGATCTTAATGGGGCTATTGGGGAACCGTAGTTCGATAAGTTTGAAAAGCAGTCCATCATGCCAAACCTTGTCGAAGGCTTTGTCAAAATCTAGTAGTACGATGGCAGGCGGAGTATGGTATTGTTAACCATATCAGTTCCGGGGCACTTTTTAACTTGTAGCCCTTTTATGAAAGTGGCAACTTCGGATGAAAGAGCCGGAGTGATAGTAGACGTTGGGGGTGAAGCGGAAAAATTAGAGACAGTTCTTTGCACTTCAGCTGACTAGCTGTCGGTTGCATCAGAGTTGACGCTAAATTGATCGCATAAGTTTTAGGGAGGATGTTGGCTTTTTCAGGCTCTTGAATGCATAAGAGTTACCGTGTTTCAGAGATAAAAATTACTGTTTACGAAAAGTGGTCAATTATATGCCCCGAATTGCTGCAACTATGTTAATTGTTATCTTTAAATTACGCATAGTGAAATGTTTTTAAGTCTACCCTTAATAGATACAGTCGTATTAAAAAAAGTAAGAGTTCTGACATGACATGAAAGAATTTTATTGTTTGGAACACCTAGACCTTATAATGCAACATTTCCAGCTTCGTAATAAATAGAATAGAAATAGAAATTGATCATAATGAATTATTTTGTATTAGAAAGGTTTTTTAATCTTTAACTTGAGATATTTTCTAATATTTGTAGCCCGCAGAAGAAATTTAAATTGTTTTACTTTTTTAAGATACAAATATTGACGACGTCATTTAAGACGATCTAGTTATAACGTCAAAGTTTCAGCTGTTAGGCTTTCTAGACCTAGAAGGTGTTGGTATAGACCCAGGTTCGGCTGGCATATGTCGTGGTAGGAAGCACTATCCATTTATATAATTTTACTTTAGTTCGTGGGATAAACTTACTTTAAAAGAGTCTTCATTTTTCTTGAAATTGGTTAAAGAAAAATAATTGCAATACAGGGTAACTCAACTTACTTATACATAACTATTTTTCCATGTATTTCGAATAGGGTAATTTGTGAGGAACTTGTTCTTGCATTCCGATTTCTACTTTCTTTCGACAGATCTTAAGGGAGTATATAGATGTCATTTTAAACTGTTTCAAATACAAGCAAGCATGTTTACCTGAACGAACGACTAGAGGAATATTCTTCATTTCGGAAAGCAGTGATGTAGTTCAGTTTTATTAGATAAAGTAATATAATGCGTAATGATAGATGAACGCTCCACACACAAAAAAAACCAGTTTTGTTTTTTGACATTTATTTAACACACTTTCACATTTATTTAATTACACAGAGCTGCCACACGCAGCTAGTCATGTTGGCACACATAACTCACTCTGTTTTTCGTTCTCAAAATCCACGGAACACAATTTTCTTTCGACCCAGACCATCAACAGATGGCGCTGTCAGTCCGTAAAGGGCAGCGAAACTGAACATTCCGCCCGCCTTGACAGATTATTGTCAACACAATTTAAAAGCACAGTACACATGAATTTAAACAATTATTTTTCACACAAGAAAAACATATATTAAAACACTCAATGAATTAAACACTATTCGTTACAAGGCAATAAACATACTTTTGTGATTGCACGCTTAAATACTCCCGATGAAGTCTTGACCACTACCACTCTCACATTATTATCCTTTCCGAGTATAATCTCGATTATTCTTCCCAGCGCCCATTTACAAGGTGGCAAATTGTCCTATTTTAGAACAACCATATCCCCCTCTTTTGCCTCATTCTTCTTAAATTTCCACTTATTTCTTTGCATATTATTTAAGTAGT
>JAWZYV010008074.1:0-13246 GCA_038373885.1 Cheiracanthium punctorium | reverse complement strand
GATGTTATCACACCTTAAACGTTATTTTTTAAGGAAAAGTGTTTCAAATGTAACTTAGAAGTCATAAAAACTATTAATTGTACTGTAATTTTATGTATACAATGGTAATAGTTTGGGTTGGGTCACACATGCTAGCATTAATGGATGAAAATATTTTTAGAAACAACATGGATGAAAAACAAAAAAAAAATGTTTCCAATGATATAAAATTTTCTACGATTTAAAAAAATATTTAATATGAAGAAAAAACTTAATAATTGCCATTTATATGTAAGTATATGCTTTTTCACTAGGTACAAAATATTTTTTTTTAAACTTTCATTTTTAATGTTTTAGAAGAGTTTTAAAATCATGATGCTACCATTGAAAAAACACATAAAAAAATAGCTTTTTCGCACAAATTATTTATGTTTACGTTATTTGACAATAGAACTTTTCAACGGAAAAATAATTTTTGCTTGGGATTTTTTTATAGTGGGCTTAGACTGTTAGGCGAATAATTGTTAGTAAGGTTACATCTCACATTGTTACATTGTTTTTATACTGTTTATAAATTAAAATTTTGTCTCTTTTGGAATTTTGTCTTTTATCAAGCTATCCGCTGTGAAATTTCAGTTTCGTGTTGACGTATCTTTAACCCTTTGAGGCGCAACCCTTTCCCAATGTGAAAAAAGGGCAGCCGTTGCCATCGCTCGACTTAACTACCAGCAGATGGCGGACGATCGAAAGTTCATCGCGTGCCACAGATCTAGAGACCCTTTTTTTGACGCAGCTGGGTGCTGTGCCGGGCACAACCAGTTGCGTCAAGAAAGGGACTCTAGATCTGTGGCACGCGATGAACGTTTCGATCGTCCGCCATCTTGCTGGTAGTTAAGTCGAGCGATGGCAACGGCTGCCCTTTTTTCAGCATTGGACAATCTATCCAGCTGTTCTCGCATTCTTCCATTTTTCAGCAGATGTCAGTGCTTTAAAAATAATCTTGACCATTTTTTTTTACGGGAAATGACGTGCTCAAAAAGTAGAGGATTCTCGTGGAGCTATGTCACCCGCAAACATATTTTTATAGAACTCAACTCCTATTCGTAGCGTGACTGGCAAACGACAGGCAGAAACGTCCAGAGTTTGGTGTTCCCAGAGCGGGAATCACTGCGCCCGTTAACGGGAGGTTAAGAATTGCCTTTCGCCACTGCTAGTGTGGCGGGATTAGCTAGGAGCTCCAATACACAGTGGGCGGGGTCGGGTGAGGGGGGGGTTATGGTGCCTAAGACAGCAGGCTCACAGAGATAGTGAACTCAAATGGTTAATTTTCAGTTCTATGAGAATTTCTCGTTGGTTTTTTTCACCTTTTCTATTCAGAATTTTCTATGTGGTTCAGGGAAGAAGTCAAGAAACCACTCAAGAAACGGTTAGGGGAAACAGGGGCGTGGTGGTAGAAATGTGTCGATCTCAGAAAAACGCCCAAACCTGTCAAAAACTGGCTACTGACTCTTGAAAGAGAAGCTGTGTAGAAGTTTCCTTCTAAACAGATTTTCATATTTTCAGATCGAATTAATGTACTTCATAGGCGGCACCCACAGGGGGAGGGGGCTATAGGGGCTCACTCCCCCCCCTCTTAAGGTGGAAAGTTAGAAGTGAAAAGCATTAAAAATTGAAACTAATGAATTAAATTTTTTCTTTTTTAAAAATTGTCTTTAAATTATTTCTAAAGTACTTTTACAAAAAAAAAAAAAAAAAGTTAGTTTTTAAATAAATACGTACAATTAAGGTGTACGAAACACAGTTCGATCGGTTTCAAACGATACTGAACGTTTCACGATTTTTAAAGATCAGATAATTTGACTGCAACGAGTTCCTCATTTCTTGTGCACATGTTGTTCTATGGGCTAGTCAAGTGTCAGGGAATATTTAGGACGTTATAGAGGGAGTTATAACTATCATGGTTCATACTCATTTTTCTCAAACATGAAATTCCCTGTGTTTCAGGGGCGTTAGCCGCAAGGGGGGGGGGTAGGGGGGTCATTAACACCCCCCCCCCATGAGGCATTTGTTTTTTTGCCATACTAAATGTATATTCTTCCACTCCTTTATCACCACATGTTTGCATAATATGTGTGTTTTGCAGTAGTCGTCCCACCCCCCCCCCATGAAAAATTTCTGGCTACACCGCCCCTGCCTGAGTTTTCCAGGTGATTTTTCAAGTTTCCAGGTTATCGCAAAAAAAATAAACATAAGATAAAGACTAAATACTTTTAATTATATGCCCCATCTCTAAGGTAATGAAATTGTGATAGCACTATGGTAAGTCAAAATTATATACTCCCCTCAATTATCGCAAAATCAATGGGTTACCATTTATATCAAACATGGTTTTAACATTTCAATTTCACTATAAAGTATCAGAAATTATTTTTGGGAAAAAGAATTTTTGGACACTTCATGTATTGATAGATTCAAGATTTGTTTTTTTATACTACTGCCAGTACACAATGTATTGGTAAAAATTGCCATATGCTTTAGAACTAAAGTACATTCCACACGATTCCTATGCATAAACAATGCGGAAATATTTAACACTATATAGGAAACCACACATTCTACATTGTAGATCTTGAGCAAATCTCAGCAGGATCTAACTTTGTGCTGAGTACGCATCACAAAGACACACAGCACCTCCCAACTTCAAATGCAAGAGAAAGGGGGCAATTCACAAATGACTCACAACTGCCAGAGACACAAACATGAGAAATCAACGTGATAGATGATTAATCTTGTAATAATCCATTTCCCATTGCATGAGTGCGTCATTAGGCGAAGTAGTTATCCCTTGATTAGGGTGAAAAGCCATAAAAATACAGAGAGGGGGGGTACAATTTTTTTTTACAATTCCAGGGTTGAAGCTGGATTTTCCAGGTTTTTTAAAAGCAAAATTAACATTTTTCCAGGAGGTTTTCCCTGAGTGTTTTAAGAGCTAATTTTCCAATTCCTGAAGTTTTTCCCTGTTTTCTTTAGGTTTCCCTGAGGGCGTAGGTACCCTGACTATGATCGAGGTCTCACTATAAACCAAAGTTCAGCGAGAATTTGTAGCCCACCCAATCTCCGAAACTAAAATCCTGGGGTGGGCCACTATTAGCTTTAGATATACTATGCTATTAAACATAGATATAGGTCGTTTATTTTGTCTCATAGGTTAGTTTATTTTGTGTCATATTATCCAAGACTACCATTACTACGAGTGTATTACTCGACACCTATTTTTGTCAATTTTTCATGGTAAGTCTAGGTGCGACTATTATTGCCCGGAAAATAATTTACTGCATAGTATTGTAAACTCTAAAGCTATTTTTTCAGCTTCAAACATGGGTGCGAACTATTATGCGAGGGCGACTATTACGCTAGTAAACACTGTAAGTGAAATGTATTCAAATATATAGTGTGTTACAAAGAAAACATTTACGTAAATTTTACTTGCCCTTTCGGATAGCGTGACGCAAAAGAAATAAAAAAATTATTGAAGTAATTCATTTCAGGGGCGTAAGCCAGAGGGGGGGTTTATGGGGGGGGGGGGGTCATACCCCCCCCCCATGAGGAATGTTTTGCCATACAAAATGTATATTCGTTCACTCCCTTATCGCACACAATGTATGCATATAAGTGAGTTTGTAGTAGTCGTAACCCCCCCCCATGAAAATTTTCTGGCTACGCCCCTGATTTCATTTGAATACATAATATTAGGGGCTCAGTATAAGTGTGATATATTTGACAGTATAATTGATAATTAAAAGCATCACTTGAATGTATAAATATTCTTTAGCAAATAAAACAAAAGTAACTGTAATGGAATTTAAAAAGAAATCTTATAAAATACCAGAGCAGTCACTCAAAATTGATCATTATTTTTAAGACCCATATTTAAAATTCGTAGAACTATAAGTAAAATGCTACGTCACAAACTTTTAACCTGTTAAGGGTTTTTTGCTATGGGGATACTCATCACCTTTTAGGAGGTATGGTCAGAAGACAAAAAATTAGTTTGACGACGAATTTCAGAAGTGTGCTTGACACTTAAATTATGTAAATAAATGTAGAAATTGTTTTCATGCAAGTATCAGAGTATTTGATTTAAAATAGTCACAAGCTCTTTATAACAGACGTGTAACAGAAGATTGACATGTAATTGTTAGAATCTATTCCCTGGAGAATTCAAAAACAATGAAAACAGAGAATAAAAAACTTATAATATATTATATTATATATGTGTGTGTGTGTGTGTGTGTGTGGGTGTGTGTGTGTGTGTAATGTATAAAAAGGTAATTAGGGTTTTACTAGTTTTGGGTATTGTTCAAGCGGTACTTATCACTGTAAGTTTTGCTTTTCTGTCCTTACTTGCCCACGCGCACTCTGGATGCTATGTTTTATTTATTTTTTTTTTTTTTTTGTAAATTGTCAGGACATCAGGCCGTCGATTCTGAGTTCTTTAGAGTGTACACGTGTCCCACAGAAGTTTTAAAGGGCCCCATACTGGGGAAATTAGAGGGAAAATAATGTATAATATTCTACTTCACTTCCATAAAATGGATGTACACGTGAGTTTTCCAACTAACCGCCTCTACAAAACTGCATTAATCCGTACCCCCGTCCTCCGTCTCAGTTTTTTGTGTCTATGTTACTGCTTTTCTTCTTTCTCAAAATAATAGAGCAATAATTTCATTATTTTCGCCCAGGCCCTTTCGAAGCAAGTATAAAATCTGGAGTGACTCCACTCGACTTTCCGAACACGTACGATTAAGATCATTACCAAGCATTTAAATAAATTTTAATCGATGAATAATTCAAACATATATACCAAATTGAAGCTCGATCGAATGTACCGTTTTAAACGCTAGCGCACTTTCAAGAATTTCTCCCCATAGGCCATAATGTAAAAGAAATCTTTGTCGTAGCCCTGTAGAAAAACTATAAGTCCTATAAACATCAAAATCAATACCGGTCTTACAATGGTGGTTTATAACATGCATACCCAATTTGAGCTCAATCGAATGTACCGTTTAAACGCTAGCGCACTTTCAAGAATTTCTCCCCATAGGCCATAATGTAAAAGAAATCTTTGTCGTAGCCCTGTAGAAAAACTGTAAGTCCTATACACATCAAAATCAATACCGGTCTTGCGAAGGTGGTTTATAACATAGCTATTTTATAGTGGAAATTTAGAAATTACTGATATATTGTTGTAGGTCTAAGATACGTCACTTGAAGTACTTAATGTTGAAAAAACAAGTTTGAAAGGAACATTTCTTTTTATGGTCTCTTTCGATTTAATTTACTTAAAAATTGACACATTTTAGTATCTAGAACTGTAGAAAATAGTGCTTAAATAACGCTAAGTACGAGTATGTTTTACAAGCACAAAACTTCTGACAAACGTAAAGCAAATTAGGGCATGAATGAAAATCCTGTTGGAAGTATGAAATATAATTCCACCCCTGCTTTTATTAAGAACATGGTCTGAAATATAGTTAACTGAAAAACCACACAAGAGCTTTTTACAGTGTGATGATATACAATGAGTTCTTCAAAAAAGTTGAATACACTATTGTTATATCACATCCAGAGAAGAAGAATTTCCGATTATAAGCTTCAATTTCAAATTACCTGTCTCTAAGTAAACGTAAGATCAAATATTTATAAACTAAATAAATTGCAAATTAAAATTATTTCATTCGAAATCGCTACTACTATAGCATAAAGCAGTTCTACCAATTTTTGATGGCTCTTCGCATTAAATTTTACTAGGATACAAGTTTGGTTCCTCTCACAGATTGCAAACATCATCCGCATGAAGCAGAAAGCGTGACTGTGTGTATCCACTGAAAAATCTACCTTTCTTGCCGTTGAAGTTAGGTGCCGATTACATGAAGCCACACTGTACAAAATACAGCTACGTTTCCTGTTCACGAGGATTAACACCGATGTGTTTAAGAAAAATAAATGGAGGAGGACAGAGAGAAACCTCCGCAATTATCCATGGATGTATAAGTCTACTGAAGCAATTTTCCAGGTTGCGGCAGACACGCGCATGCGCCAGAAGCGCACACATACTGCGATCCGTTGTAAGAGAGGAAGATCAGTGGAGCTTTTTCTTTATCGTGCCCCGCCTTTCGGCGGGATCGCAAAAATTAGTTTAGGCTCATTAAGTTGTTCCCCTCCACGGTAATCTTTAGTAAAAGGCGAAAGATTAGCTCGATTGATGAAGGGAAACCAGAGCATGCCAGGACTGACTGACTGACTGAGGTCTAGCTTCTCGGAGTGCCAGCGCAGCGCGCGTACCTCCAGTATGTAATGTTAGGGGTGTTATTGTTGTGGATGTGCGTAGATAGCAGCGAAGCTGCCTGTATCAGTACAGAAAGTCATTTTTCTGGATGTTGGGTGTGCATGTCGACCCTTCCTCCCCCCACCATAGGTGGTCTTCACAGGAAGGGTTGCTCGACGTGTGTGGCGTGTAAGGGCTTAAGGTTGATCTTGAAGGGCATGGAGAACAGCCTTGGGGCGTTTTCTATGCTGTGGGTCCGACGGCTCATAATCTGGTAGAGTGGCAATAATTTCGTTAGGAACGTTTCGTATGTTCCTGTAGAATCTCTTGGAGATTTTCAGTAAGTGGTGCTTGAGGGTCCTCATACAGAGGTCTTTGAGTATGATGTTGTTGGCAAGTAGTGGGTGACCGTAACGGATGGTTCGTAGAAATTTACTTTCTTTTGCCACTAGGGCTTTGATGTGGGTGTTTGCCGCATAGGCCCACACCGGGGCAGCATATGTGGCCAATGGTCTAACAGTGGCTTTGTATAAAAGCACTTTGTTCTGTGTGCTGAGTTTGCGCGTATATATGAGGCTGGAGATTCTCTGGAAGGCTCCGGTCATCTTGCCTCTGGTTCTATTTATGTGCTTCTTCCAAGTAAGCAGTTTGTCAATTTCGACACCAAGATATGGTGCGCTATCAGCCCATTCCAGTACCGTGTTGTCGACATGTAAACGGGAGGGTGGGAATTTCCTTCCAACGGAGAGTGCCTTGCATTTGGAAGGGTTTAACTTTATTTTCCAATTCCGCATCCACAACTCAAGTTGGTTAATGTGGTGTTGGAGATTCGTGTGGAGCGTTCTTGCGTTCTTGGCTCTGCCGATGATAGCAGTGTCATCCGCATACAAGGCAATATCAGTGGTTTGGTTTCTGGGTATGTCATTTACATAGAGACTGTAAAGGGTTGGGCCTAGGATTGAACCTTGTGGCACTCCACTCTTGATGGGAAAGTTGTCCGAGACAGCATCTTGTATTCTGACCGAATAGCTGCGTCCCTGTAGATAGTTGTAAAGGAGATGGACAAGAGAGTCTGGCACGCCCATACCGAACAGTTTGTAAATGAGTCCGACGTGCCAGACTTTGTCGAATGCCTTTGAAATGTCGAAAAGGACAATCGCCACACTGTCTTTAGCTTGGACGGCTTCAGTCAGATGTTCGACTACCCTGAGGAGTTGATGTGTAGTACTATGGCGACTTCTAAAACCAAATTGTTCTGGTATCAGAATACTGTTGCTTTCGAGGTGAGTGGCGAGACGGTTCAGTATGACCCTTTCCACAACTTTGCCAAGTCCGCAGAGCAAACTGATAGGTCGGTAAGATGTTGGGTTAGTGAGATCCAAGCCTTGTTTTGGAATAGGGCAGATAATAGCTTTTTTCCAAGTTTCAGGGTAGTATTGAAGCTTCAAGATAGCATTTGTGATACTGGTGAACCGGAGGATGGTCTTGGCCGGTAGGTTTTGAATGACCGTATTGGAGATTTGATCATGCCCAGGGCACTTTTTCTTTTTTAATTTGGCGATGATGTCGATAATTTCTGAGGGTAGGACACCTTCGATGGGGATCGTGGGTGGGGTTTGAAGACGAGAAGTAACTTCGTTCTCAATATCAATATCGGAGAGTAGACTGTTAGTAAACTGTTCCTTATAAGCGAGTGCAATAGCGTTGGCCTTATCCTTGTTGTAAAGAGCGTATGAATTGCCCTTACGAATAGGCGGGAAGTCAGTCCTTTTCGTGGTGAGCTTTTTCATCGCTCTCCAGACCGAGGAGTCTTCAGTTGTTAAGGTGGAAAGGTGGTCGGCCCAGGCTTGCTGCTTGTGATTACGTATGGCTGTGCGAGTTTCAGCTTGTAGGCGTTGGAACACCACACGATCCGCGGGGTACCTGCTCCGTTGGTAGATCTTACGGGCTTGGTTCCGTGCGTGAATCATCAGACGGATGTCCGGGGGCAGGTAGGTAGTGAGGTGGTCCTTGGCGGGACGAGAGGCTGCTTTAAGTGCTTTGTTAATGTCCTGAGTCAGTAAAGAGACCTCATCATCAATGTCATTGATGCTGTTTATCCGGGGCATTCGGAGAGGGTCGCTGATGAGGTGACTGGCAAAGAGGTTCCAATCCGTTATAGTTCTGCGTTTCTGTGCCGTTGTTTCATAACTGATGTTAATGGTAGACACAATGGGGAGGTGGTCAGATGTAAACATCTGTAGTGTTGCCACATCCGGGTATTGATGTAAGTTTCTGTGAAGCATGTAGTCGATGGCAGAGCATGCCAGGTTCACTTCCAGAGAACTACAGTTACCAATACTCCCTTCGGAATTACTGGTGGTACTACAGTAACCTGAAATTCATGCACAGAATTCCGAAATCGCGCTTCATGTTTTTCCCCACTTGAAAAAGCAACGGGTAATTAGACTTTATAACGCGGAATGATTGCTTCATAATATTTTTTTCTAATGGAATATCCATTTCCACACTAACATTCAGCGGAGCTTTGTAATTTCCAATTTTAGTACACAAAATGTTTTTCTCTTTCTTTTTAAGATGTAATTTTCTTTTAACGAGAAATTTTGCATTTAGATTGCCATACGCTGAAACATAGTTTTGTTATGCTCATAGCGTTGCACAGTTAAGATGCGTCTTTAAATTATCCAGTGTACAATTGTTTTCAAAGGCCATGCCATACATTCCGTAGCAAGAAACGGAGTTTAAAGGGCTGTGAGGAGACCGTTTTACATGAAAAAGATTTTTTTTCATGCAGGCAATATATTTTTAATTCTTCTGTAGAATTAAGGAAATAAAACCTAGATTCTTTTAGAATCATAAAAGTTTAAACAGAGTCATAATGAAAACATTGATCACTTTTTTCTTTTTCCGTCAAAAAACAATTTGAATGTGCAGGCAAAAAGAAGTGTTTGCGAATACTTCAAACGAGAGGTTGTTTTCAGAATATAGTAGTTACTTTTTAAGTTATCCAGGCTAGCTGATAACAGACACTGTTATAAAACATTCTAGTTGAAATCCCGAGTGAGGCTGGACATATTAAAATTTGACTCCGCCCACCTTCGAATAAAAATTGACCTTTGCTTTGCCTATTTAAAGATTTAACTGTAATTTATTCTTTCTTCGAAAGCAAGCATGTCAAGTTTCAGACAAACGGCCCCGACAGAAGACGAACATCTTACTTTTTTTCTCTCCACGAGCAAAAGTCTTCATTCTTTTTAAAACAACAAACGTAAAACAAGAAGGAAATTAATCTTAGAAAGACGGGTATTCGATAAGCAATACTCACTTGTCACAAAAGGGAACCGTTCGTTTTAACAAGCGCCCAGTAATATTGAACAAAAGGCACAAATCACATTTCCTAAACGAGATTGAATTAAAGTTACGCTCAAGAGTAGCTTTTTCATACCGAAGCTAAGTACGAAACGTAACATTTTGGTACTCGTAAGTCGCTTAAAAAAAAAGAACGGCCGAACCACAGTGCCGCTTCTCGGCCTCTTGGCTAAGATCAAGTGTAGTATCTATCAGCTTAATATCTGATAAGAGGTCTCACGGACCTCTGAGGTATTAAGCTAATTTTTGGAACAGAGGCTCTGGTCCGGAATTTATTCCGCCAGAACCAAGAGTCGGTCCGTTATTGCACTGATTTCGGAATCGGCTCATTTAAATTAAAAGTGAACACTTCTCACTGCATTTACACAAACGGATACGGGAGAAGGATTTACCGTTCGTCTCGGTGCATGTGGCGGATTACTTTCTCACCGAATCCCAATATTTCGATTTGAAAAACAGGAAACGTCAAGTGACGTGAAACATCAGCGAGGACATTAGTTTCATCGTATTTTACTACAAATTCTTCGGATATTTCCCATTACATTTTCTCTGTGTCCTGCAAATGTTGAACTGCATTTGATAGAAGGTAGGGACATTCTCAATCCGTTTTCGTCTTTTTACAGCGTCAAACGAAAGAAAAACGTCTTGGATTGAGTTTCTTCCGCCCTTTTATTTATTTTACTTTAATAAAAAGAATTACATTAAAGAATCGTAAAAAGGAGTGATATTTTACTCTTACAGGACTGAAAAAGGGAAAATTTGTTTAAGGTAAACCTACTTTAATATCACATATCCAAGCATGAATATATTCAGAATCCACCGAACAAAACTGTTTGTGAATTCCGGGACTTCTCTGATAGAGACGATAGGAAACGCCCCAAGGCGGTGCTTTCCGTCTTCGACCTTGAACTAAACTTATCTACCTCTCTACAAAAACTGATCTGCACTGAAACAAAATCCTCGTTATGCTCCGAGACTTTTCTACTGCATGGTTAACAAATAAAAGCTTTCAACTGCCCAGTGGAGGCAAAGCTTCATTTGGAGAAACTCCGATAACCCCACCCCACCCCTTCAGTTCAGTTTAGTTGCGTTCATATGTAAACTAAAAATAATACGATGTTCTAGTTTACACATTCCATTATCTTTCCATTTTGCAGTGATATAAAAGTGGGAATTCGTTCAGACTGATTCGTGTTTAATTATATTAATTGATTGACTAATAATCAACTAGGATGTGGGCGTGGCCGTATATCTTTGAGATGAGAAAAATTTCTAAACTAACAGTAGGAATTGGACTATTACTCCCGAAACATGTGAGTTTACATATTCATTATGCCTTGAATGCAAGGCGATTATTGCAGCTATCCTCTGGTAATTTTAAACAAATTCTAAAAGAAATTGGTCAAGAACACACTTAAAGGAATTTTCGTTTTGTGAGGACTTTTTTTTTTCCCAGTTTTGCATACCGCAGAATTTAATTGTTTCTAATTAAATTTCCGTTCTTTATTCAAATATATGAGCCTTCTCAGTTAGACAGTCCTGGGGCACATTCTTCTGCTTATGTTACGCCATATTTATTTATGTATCAAATTGAACACATGAAGGCTGAGGAATTCGACAAGTTGCTTTAATAAATTTCTATACGTTGTAAAAGATGTAGATCCAGAACTTTAAAGAAAAAATACCTTCCGTGGCTTAAATGTTTGCACGGATTAATTGCATATAAAACATATCTGGGGAATAAATGAAACGACATTCTTGAATGGGTTAAAAGTAAGTTTTAACAGTAAAGCTCACTCTCACCGTTAGGTAATTAATTGAATGAGAGTATTAATTGTTGAAATTAAATTTCATTGAAAAATCGCGTTGTAGCTACACATTCATGAATAGTTAATTATTTCGAAACAAGCACATGCCTGAGAAACGCTTAACGAATACTCTAATTACATAGGCGTCCACTATAGATGGGTTCCGGCGATAAGACTGAAAATCCCTTTCTTCGATATTCTTGCCTAAATTAGAGATCTGATATATTCGAAATAAGTGCGATAACATTTTATTCCTGGATTTGGCGTTCATGAAATGATTTAATCGTTTAGATACGAAAACACTCCTTAAAATAATGTTTCCTTCCGAATGTTTTAATTTCATTTTTTATGCATTTTTCCCGCGGGTTCTTCTGTTTCCAGAATTAAACAAGCGTGGGAGTGACCCATTTCGGTTTTCCCGCCTATGGATACGCCCCCATTGAATAAATACGCGGAAAAAGTAATGAAACGGGTTAAATTGATAAATTTTGCGAACAGTTCTTACGAAATATATCGAGATAATTGTTTACAAAAGTTGTTTCCTGCAAAAGCTTGCAGCTATTTTATAGTGGAAATTTAGAAATTACTGATATATTGTTGTAGGTCTAAGATACGTCACTTGAAGTACTTAATGTTGAAAAAACAAGTTTGAAAGGAACGTTTCTTTTTATGGTCTCTTTCGATTTAATTTACTTAAAAATTGACACATTTTAGTATCTAGAACTGTAGAAAATAGTGCTTAAATAACGCTAAGTACGAGTATGTTTTACAAGCACAAAACTTCTGACAAACGTAAAGCAAATTAGGGCATGAATGAAAATCCTGTTGGAAGTATGAAATATAATTCCACCCCTGCTTTTATTAAGAACATGGTCTGAAATATAGTTAACTGAAAAACCACACAAGAGCTTTTTACAGTGTGATGATATACAATGAGTTCTTCAAAAAAGTTGAATACACTATTGTTATATCACATCCAGAGAAGAAGAATTTCCGATTATAAGCTTCAATTTCAAATTACCTGTCTCTAAGTAAACGTAAGATCAAATATTTATAAACTAAATAAATTGCAAATTAAAATTATTTCATTCGAAATCGCTACTACTATAGCATAAAGCAGTTCTACCAATTTTTGATGGCTCTTCGCATTAAATTTTACTAGGATACAAGTTTGGTTCCTCTCACAGATTGCAAACATCATCCGCATGAAGCAGAAAGCGTGACTGTGTGTATCCACTGAAAAATCTACCTTTCTTGCCGTTGAAGTTAGGTGCCGATTACATGAAGCCACACTGTACAAAATACAGCTACGTTTCCTGTTCACGAGGATTAACACCGATGTGTTTAAGAAAAATAAATGGAGGAGGACAGAGAGAAACCTCCGCAATTATCCATGGATGTATAAGTCTACTGAAGCAATTTTCCAGGTTGCGGCAGACACGCGCATGCGCCAGAAGCGCACACATACTGCGATCCGTTGTAAGAGAGGAAGATCAGTGGAGCTTTTTCTTTATCGTGCCCCGCCTTTCGGCGGGATCGCAAAAATTAGTTTAGGCTCATTAAGTTGTTCCCCTCCACGGTAATCTTTAGTAAAAGGCGAAAGATTAGCTCGATTGATGAAGGGAAACCAGAGCATGCCAGGTTCACTTCCAGAGAACTACAGTTACCAATACTCCCTTCGGAATTACTGGTGGTACTACAGTAACCTGAAATTCATGCACAGAATTCCCAAATCGCGCTCATTTTTCCACTGAAAAAAAGC
>JAWZYV010008068.1:0-17399 GCA_038373885.1 Cheiracanthium punctorium | reverse complement strand
ATTCGAGGGAAAAATTAATTGGATAAATAGCAAACCATCGTTTAATAATATTAAGTAATACGCACTCAAACCCGACCTGTGAACATGCAATTAGTCTCGGTTCGCCGGATGCCTCACTGGCATCCTTTACCTTGTTTAACAAGATATCTTCCAGAGAAGAAGGTCGAAATTTAGATTTTGCACACCATCGACTTATAACAATAAAATTAGAAAAATCAATTCCCGCTATTGCAAGAACAAGTTTCAAAAACCAACACTCCACAATTAAATAAATATGTAAGAACTTTAAAAAGGAACTCAGCTTTTATTAAAGAAAAATTTGTAAACTGTAAAACACCTGAAGAATTGGATGTTCAGTATGAAAAAATTAAAAATATCATTACGACAGCGCTAGATAAATCTTTAAAGAAAGAAAGAATCTACACAGCACCCAAAAATTCATGGCTAGTCTGATAAGCTCAGATTGCGGAGAAACGAATAAACTGCACTTTACAAAAGGCACAAAAGAAGCAATAACGTCTTATATTCGTAACAATATCTTTAAAAAAAGAGCTCAATACAAAAGAGAAATTCTTTCGGCTAAAGCTACCTCGTGGAAGAAATTTTGTAATAATGTTAACAATCCATTTGGTATCTCTCTATTCTAAAAAAAAGTAAAGGCCGCTGTC
Organism: Cheiracanthium punctorium; assembly: GCA_038373885.1. Lineage (NCBI taxonomy): Eukaryota > Metazoa > Arthropoda > Arachnida > Araneae > Cheiracanthiidae > Cheiracanthium > Cheiracanthium punctorium. The sequence goes on along the minus strand of JAWZYV010008068.1, from coordinate 16,731 downwards.
GCCGCCGCTGGCGCTGTCAATAGCTTCTGTACCTATCTCCTCCTAAACCGTGGGGATTTGCGTTTCGACTAAGGTGCCCACAGATTCGAAAAATTCCGAGGAACCTGCTAAGCTGATTTAAATTTCGAAAATCGAATTATTTTAGAAGATATTAATAAAAAACTGAAAAAATAAACAGAATGGTTGCCAGATTTGGCATAAAATCATTCATTCCTTTGCAACAAAGCGTTTCCAAGTATCTAGAATCGCGTGAAATTTACAAAGTTAACACAAAAAGCCTAATAACTTCTTCACCGTTTGCACGACCCGCTTGAAAATTTATGATCATGTATAAAAATATAGAAAACAATCTGCGCTTCTTTAAAAATCTGAAAATCCACCCGTTCCCTCCTTTTTAAGCGATTTTTCGCTATTATCAGCACCATTTTATTTCCGAGAGTCAAAAAAGTAAATCATTTGCGTGACAAAATTACCCTTTTCAAGTGAATATGACGTCATACAATTGGGATTCAAATTCGTTTAAAAAAGCTTTTCCAGATTACACAGTTTATTATCATTTTTTTTTTCACAAATAAATCGTTTGCATGGACATGAGAATAGCTGTGTACACAAAACGAAATATTTCGATTGCGAAAAGATTCCGCGAGTTTCCAGAACAGAATGAAATTTAATTTGGGTATCTCTCTATTCTAAAAAAAAGTAAAGGCCGCTGGCGCTGCCAAAGCTTGTTGGCCTATCTCCTCCTAAACCGTGGGGATTTAAGTTTCGACTAAGGTGCCCAAAGATTCGAAAAAATTCCGAGGAACCTGATGAGCTGACTTAAATTTCGAAAATCGAATTATTTTAGAAGATATTAATAAAAAACTGAAAAAATAAACAGAATGGTTGCCAGATTTGGTATAAAATCATTCATTCCTTTGCAACAAAGCGTTTCCAAGTATCTAGAATCGCGTGAAATTTACAAACATCAGTTAGAATTACGCTCATTTTACGACAAAATAAAAACTACATGAAATAAGTAACTCAAAATGTGTTACACAAAGTTGTCAATTTTCAAATAGTAAGTTCGCTTAGACAACAGGAGTTTAGAATGAGCGATGATCCGTTTTTCCAAAACAGAATAACTAATATCTTGAAAATGAAAAATAATTAAAATGCAGATTATTTTAAAGCCGGTTCGGTCCAGCTGGATTATTTGCTACCAGTAGAAATATTGGGCGGCGTTCACTATGCCATTATAGCAATTACAGTACAATTTGGATATTTGCTAGCGCGACGAGATGGTATAATTCGTGGTGCTAAGTACGCCCATCTGCAAACGATTATGTAAATGAAAATATGGATAACGGTTTTCCGGTAACCTTAAATGAACAGTCATTATAGGTTGTGAGCATGTGTCAATCGCCCAATAATGAAAAGTCGCCATTGGTGGCAAGCTATCCTATCTGTTCCGTAGCTTTTATTAACTTTACATGTACGCAAGTCGCCAAATAATGAAAAATCGCCATGGGTGGCCAATTCGCAAGGTGTCCAATAGGTTTTACATTATTAAAAATACAGCTGAAACATATGTTCTGATTATATTTTTTCTTTAGCTCCTAATTAACATAACTTTTGAATGGCAACATTAAATATCATTGTGTTTCTGAGGAGTACAAATAATTTTTCCAGCGATTATAAGCGGAGTCCGCACTCCAGGTGGAGTATAGCTCAGGACCCGTACAACACGGATTCCGTGTTATGAGGGGTAGGGGGTCTACTGTAGTGTGAAGTTTAAATTTTTATGTACCAATGAACATGCAAGAACGTGCGTAGCTATTTCAATGCGTAGCTCAGTAACATTCTATCTGATCCAATCTTCGGGTTTTGTCTGTTGAAATTATGTCTTTTTTACGAATAAGCCTTATTAGGGGCCGAATGCCTCATACGAAAAGCGAGCGTAGCGAGTCTTGGGGCCTTGGCCCCTAGTTCATTACAAAATAGGTTTTAACTCTTTAACGCACAGTGTTACCGCTCTGGGAACACCAAACTCTGACGTTTGGCTGTTGCCAGTCACGAAGAATAGATTAGATTTCTATAAAAATAGTGGCGGGTGACAGAGCTCCACGAGAATCCTTTACTTTTAGCACGTCCTTTCCCGTCAAAAAATGGTCACGATCATTTTTAAAAGCACTGGCATCTGCTGAAAAATGGAAGAATGCGTGAACAGCTGGATAGATGGCCCGATGCTGAAGAAAGGGCAGCCGTTGCCATCGCTCGACTTAACGACCAGCAAGAGGGCGGACAATCGAAACGTTCATCGCGTGCCGCAGATCTAGTGAGCCTTTTTTGACGACAGCTGTCCTCAAAATGTATTATTATTCACGTGTCTGCCGTATTTTTCTACCTTTTTCCATAAAACACCTCTTTGGAATCGAAATCTATATCAAAGTTGCCGACTAAAACTGTTTTACCCAAGCCTATTCTAACTACACATCACCATTTGCAGCTGGCTGTGCCCGGCACAGCCAACTGTCTTCAAAAAAGGGTCTCTCGATCTGTGGCACGCGAAGAACGCTTCGATCGTCCGCCCTCTTGCTGGTCGCTAAGTCGAGCGTTGGCAACGGTTGCCCTTTTTTCAGCATGGAGCAATCTATCCAGCTGTTCTCACGTTCTTCCATTTTTCAGCAGATGTTAGAGCTGGTAAAAATAATCTTTTTACGGGAAAGGACGCTCTAAAAAGTAAAGGATTCTCGTGGAGCTCTGTCACCCGCAACTATTTTTATAGGAATCCATTCTATTCTTCGTGACTGGCAACAGTCAAAACGTCCGAGTTGGGTGTTCCCAGAGCGGGAACACTGCGCGTTAAAGGGTTAAATTACTGGCAACTCAAATGGGATTCATCTCTAAAAGCAAGATAACGCGTATAACTTTTTTAAAATAGTTTCAGTAGATTTCATATAACAGCACAGAAATATATCTTTGTATCAGCAAAAATGAACCCTTTCCAACTTATCTAAATACAATTAATAGATATCCCTCAATGAACTGTATATGCAAGGGCAGCCGTTGCCATCGCTCGACTTAACTACCAGCAAGATGGCGGACGATCGCGCGGAGATCTCTGCGCGGGCACAGTCAGCTGCGTCAAAAAAGGGTGTCTAGATCTGTGGCACGCGATGAACGTTTGGATCGTCCGCCCTCTTGAGGGTCGTTCAGTCCAGCGATGGCAACGGTTGCCCTTTTTTCAGCATGGGGCCATCTATCCAGCTGTTTTCGCATGCTTCGATATTTCAGCAGATGTCAGTGACTGTTAAAAATAATCGTCACAATTTTTTTTACGGGAAAGGACGGGCTAAAAAGTGAAGGATTATCGGTGGAGCTCTGTCACCCGCCACTATTTGTATAGAAATCCGATCTATTCTTCGTGACTGGCAACAGTCCAAACCTCAGAGTTCGGTGTGCCCAGAGCGGGATCACTGCGCATTAAAGGGTTAAAGTTTTGCCCAAGAGTTTAGATTCACCTTGTATATATTATTGTTGTTATTATTATTGTACTCACCACTCCTTTTTTCTAATCAAAATTCTTTTGCTTCCTATTAAAAAAAGATTGTTTTGCTTTATGTCTTTCCCAAATTACTGTATATTGACAGGTACTAGAAGAAATTTTGTACTGTATTACTCTGGATGAAGCCTAGGTCCATTGGGTGCAGTAGTAGCTCCAAGCAAAGAAGGCTGCACTCAAGAGGTTGTATCTTGTATCCAGGCCCGGACTGGGAGGGTGGGGGCCCGCCCGTCTCAAGGGAAGGGGGACTGGGTTATTGTGTAACCGAAAATATTAGGATATGTTAACTTTCGGGGTATGGGGGGAGGAATGGTGTTATTATTAATTAATTATGATTGATAATGAATGCATTCATAAAATATGGATCTATTCATTCATATGCGTCATTCCTATTCATGAATCCCTTGCTTATTCGGGAACCTTCTCTCAAAAATTTTTGAGAACTCCATTTAAAATGAAGTGTTTGGAAGCCTTCTGGGGCGCAAATGCAGCTGCAAAAAATGTTGCAAGTGTCAAACTTCTTTTAGTGCTATCTATAGCACTCTTTCTTTTATTTTGTTTCTTTTTTCTGTTTGGGGGCCAGACCTCAGCAGGGAGGGCCCGCCGAGGGTGGGGGCCCACCCGTCTGCAGACAGTCGGACACACTGGCCAGTCCGGGCCTGCTTGTATCTTGATCTGACTCACAAGAAAACGCCGACCGTTTTTCATCTCCTAATTACAAGGGGGGGGACCAGAAGAGGGAGTATCCCCCCCCCCCGATAGAAATCTATTTTCTTTAAATTCGATGAAATGGTCTTTCTTACATCATTCTATTTAAGTAGATCCTAAGTTCTTTGTAATTACATCAACATCATTCAAATAAATCTCAAGTAGTCAATAGCCAATTTTTATTTATGTGTTTTATGAGCACACTATTTTTAAATCTACTTCCGTAGTGAGGCAATTACACATTTTTTTTTTTAATTTTACGTGCTATTTTACTATAAGGCACACTAAACGCTATTAGACGACACTCCATTTTAATCGTCCAAATTTTTCTGTCCCACAAGTGACGACTTATCGAGGTTTTAACTGTACTTACAAAAAATACAAATAAAACAAATCCAAACATGTCGTTGCAATGTAAATAACGGACTTTCATACATAAATTGAGTCAATGACTAAACTGACACGATCCATTCAGTTGTAAATATTAACAAATAAATTACATTAAAATTAAAAATAATAATAACAGGAAATGGCATTATTCTAAAAGGATGAACTTTTAGCATACAGTAGAATTAAACTATGTACGGTAAAATAAACATAAAAGAATACACACTTACTCAAATGTCTTTTTCTCTGGAACTTAACTCTTTTGTTCTTGATTCACAAATAAAATACTTTTTTTTTCAGTTTGAATGTATACAATATTTTAAATAAAAATAAATGCAAAAGAGGCAACAAACGTGTTTTTATAACATACATTTTATTATTGTATATTTATTATTAGTGTATATATATATATAAGTCGCGTAGCTAGAAATCTTTCATGGGGGGGGCATTACGACTATTGCAACACACATATATGTAAACGCATGTGTGATAAGGGAGTGAAAGAACATACTTTTTGTATGGCAAAAAATTCCTCCTTGGAGGAGCTGCGACTCCCCTATACCCCCCTTGCGTACGCCACTGATATATATATATATATATATATATATATATATTTGTCCAAATAGTTTTGTATTTGTTTTCACTAAGCGATGAAAAATCAGGAGCCTTCAAGAATTCAGGCAAAAACTTGCTCAGCGAACTAGATGCACACGTCATATCCTCATGCTTGATTTTTCAAAAAATAATATGGCCGTACATTTTTAAAAACTAAAAAATACATACATACAGGGAAACTTCTATGAGCGACCACCTCTATTAAGCGACACAATCCAACAAAGTTCCATTTCTTGAAGGCAATCATTTTTTACCCTATCTCTTTCATGTTAAAAGATCTTCCAGAAGAGAACCCAACCCTCTGTAAGCGACCTGTCACGGTGCCCTGTCCAAAAACTCCTAGCATTTTCTAGCAACAAAAATCACATTCCAAACCAGTCTCTGTACTGTCAACCGGCTGCAGGTACCAGTACGCGTGCACGTCACGTACAAATTGTGTAGGTAAGAAAAGAGACATGTCTAACAAACGAATGATTTCACCGTTGGTACAGAGCATGGATGGGATCGAGTCAAGCGAAAAAGGAAATACGGAGAGGAAGTTGGGTGTTACTGTCGGTTGTGGGATAACCCCAAAAGGAAATTTTAAAGCAAATAGATTTTATTAGGGAAAATTCAGAATGCATTGAGACTATCGGGATAAATTATTTTTTGTCGAATGAAAAAACAAAGTATACAGAGAAGTACTCTCGAAGAGCGAACGAAGAATGAAACAATCTGATATTTCTAAATATTTTATTAAAATTTAAATTTTAAAATGTTTGTTAGTCTGCAGTTTCATAAATAACTAAACAAACATTTTTTTAGCATTTTTTTTCCTTGGCTCTCAAATGTCCGTACTTCTTTGAGCGACCCCCTCTCTTAACGACCGAATTTTCGCGGAACGGAGGGTGGTCGCTCCCGAGAAGTCTCACTGTGTACCTATTTAACCTCTTCATACCGGACATAAATAGCGCATCTCAGATGAGAGATAAATTTCGTAATCGTGTTTTAAAAACCCATTAGACTTAAAAACGACCATCAGAAAGCGTACTTTCAAGTCATTTTTCTAATGAAAACCTCATTCCTGACCTCTGTTTCAGTAGTAAAACGTTGTCACCATGGGCGCCGGCAGCATAGGGCAAGGGGGAGCATTGCCCCCCCCCTGGATTTTTGTATGCAGTGCTTTCCCTTGCTTTCCAACATGGTAACCATACGTTGAAGTAGTCTTTGCCCCCCCCTGGAGTAGTCTTTGGCCCCCCTTGGAAATATTCTGCCGGCGCCCGTGATTGTCACCACCCATAAACGAAAACTGTCACGACACTTTTAAAGATAAAGGATCTCTTACAAGTTCTTTTCAGCTTAAAAAAAATCAGAAATTCAACTTGGACGATTTCAGTAACATTCAAATTGTCTTTTGTGGGACGGTAAACGAAAATAAAATGGGAGCGTTAGTGAAGTCATAATTTTATTTAATTATCAAAGGATCATTATTAAAGGATCGTGTTAACAGCAAGGTCGTTATGATTCAGTCCAATCCGAAAAAACCCGGGTGGGTTTGTTCGGAAAAGCCCACTTGAAAAAACCCAAGAAAGAACCAAATTGTGTTTTTTCAAAATTTCAACTTTAAATACACAGATAATACATCTCTTAATATCAGTACACCACTTGTAAAGTTTATAAACAGCTCCCTATCACACAACCGCTACCTAAGGAAAAACAATTACACTTCACATAGGCATAAAAACTTTCTAGAGAAATTTTTTATGCCTATCTGTATTAAAAGGAATAAGGATCTTTTAACCATAAAAAAAAGGATTTTTTAACCATAAAAATTAGTTTAAAAAGTTTTAATTAAGCACTAGTATATCACTGCTAAAATTATAACTCATTGTCAATTTATCTAAGAGCAAACCATGATTGGGGTTGTTATTGTTATTGATTTATACGTTTTTTCATGTATGATTAATATAATTGTAATTAGTTATCACTATTAATTTAACCATTTTTTATTTATAATTGATTTTTGTAATCAATTCGTCGCTTTAAGTTGTATTTAGTAATAAACAAAAATTTTTTCAAATATTCTGAAACCCCATCATTTCCTCTGAAAAACCCAAAAAACCCTGAAAAAACCCAGGTTTATTTTTATTTATTTTTTTAAACCCGGGTTTTTAACAACCCTGATTAACAATGATACAAAAAGGTCCACAAAGAGGATATATATATTAAACGAATAGGATCTATGTATTAAATATAACTTTAAAAAAAATACCGCTTTATGATCACATAAACGGCCTCTTAACTCATCCGTAAATGAACTTGGGGTTCTGGTTCTATCACTGTTGTCATTTTATTTTACTGAAGGCCACTTAATAACATTTTTAAAATATATATTCAATACAGCCTAGAAAGATTTTTGACGAAGTAACGAGAGTATATAAATCTCACCTTGGTCGAGATGGCCCACCGGTAGATCTTCATTTTATAAAATAATAAAAATAATTACCTTTTCTTGTCTTGGGGGCTACCGGTGGGGGTGCGATGGGGAACGGGGAACACAAAACTGTATCCGATTTATCCTCGAAACAGCAACACACCGAAAAAAGGACGCTGATCTGAAATATCGAGAAACAAATAAGTACATTAAAAAATAAATAATACCAGTGTACAAAGTATGGTAACCGTGTATTAAAAGAAGAAGCATATTTAAGAGTAAACAGTGCATTTACAATAGACTATGAATTGTTGTTTTTATTATTATAAATATTTCGATAATACCCATAAGCTTAAAATGTGAACCCAGCTTACTGAACTGATCGTTCATCAAAGGGCTAAATTTTTTATGATTAACAGTAGATAATTTTAAAAATTATTTTTGTATATTTGCTTTAATTTCCAATCAAATTAAAACACCAAGCTGAAAGAGCTGAGCTTTAACGCAACCTCTTTAAAACCATCAGCAATTATTTTTTTAAGTATTATACAACTAGTAATATTATCTCAAACCTTGTTTTAATAGAAATTGATAATTTTCACTTTCAAAATTAATAATTTGTTCAGTTCACAGCAGAATAAAATTCCATTGAAATATGTTTTTAAGTCTATTATGTAGATAATAATACTAGTTTTAAAAATCTTGAAACTTTTTTTAAATAACCAATTGATAACGTCCCCTCTCAAAAGCCTTTTAAATTTATAATTAATTTAATGTAGGTCAAAATAAAATTCCGATCGAATTATACCCAGCTCATATCCGCATCGCGAGCGATGCCATTTTTTTCCTCATCAATTCCATTGAAATTTAACTTTTTTTAACAACAAGATTAACAACAATAAACTTATTTTCACACTATTAGCAGGAAAATGGTCATCTCCAATGAATAACAACAAAATAGGAACTCTCAATTTGATAAAATTCACAAATAAAAAACTACTGAATCGGTGTACAAAAATGTTCTATGTTCTATTTTCTTTTGCTTATGGCATATAAGTGCAAATTATTATGACGGTATTATTATCAACGAGAAAACTAAAAATTCATTTTGATGCAAATACACTTAATTATTCTACAACCTTTTTAGATTCAGTTTTAAAAAATTCCTAAAATGGGTGATCTAATGACGAAGAAGAAATTTTTTTAATTTAGTTGAATTCTCTCTCTCCTTAGTGACATTTTCAGAAAAAAAAAATACGTGCTAATTATAGCATTCTTTAATAGAGTCTCCGTTAAAATAAAACGACTAAAGCATTTCCAAAATAAATTTTACTTAAATACATTCATTATTTGCTACATCTTTTATTTCGAAATAATTCTCTCAAAAATGGAAAAAAAATTAACGCAACGAAAAAGTTGTTTAAAATGCAAGTATTCGTTGATAAAATATTTTACTATGTTAAAGATAAATAGAAATATTTTTATGCAATTTTATAACATATTTAAGAGTTAAAATTGCTTACCTGAAAGGAATAAATTCATTCGAATTTATCGAGACCATATCTCACAGCTATTCTTGTCCTCTAGATGAAATTATCGTCCGATTGCAAGCCCTTAAATAAACGGTACCACTTGGCGAGTTCGCTGATGGCAGACGACAAAAATGAATTTGCCCGTGTTCGTAAAATACTAGCAGATGTGCTTCTTGTTGTCGAAATGAGTTCGGAAAGTCGTTTTCAATAACTGAACGCAGGTGTTTTGGGTGCTGGAGTTCCTAGAAAGAAAAGGATTTTGTACTGAAATTAAAATAAAATAAAAAGCACCAGAGATTTCAAAAAATTCAGGATAATTTTTCATGAGCTTCACTACACATTTGTGGTAAACGAAACAAACAAAAAAAAACAAACAAAACGGCGCCTTTTATGAGACTTACAGAAGAGCGAGAAAAAAGTATTGAACACGGGATTGCACAGCCAAAGTTTTCGAATAGTGACACATTTTGAAAAAAAATATCTGATCTTTCAGATTTTTTTTTTTTTTTTTTCTGAAGGTTTCGCAACTGACACGGGTTAATAGCACAGCAGTGGCAGCTCGTGAGTTATTGAATGGGAGGTTCAAAAACAATTTTCGAAAATTACATGCAGATACAGTGCCATATTACCAGCAGGGCAAACGGGGCAACTGCCCAGGGCCCACAGATTTTAGGGGCCCAAAAATCTTACATTTTACATTTTTATAATCTTAGAAATAATTACAAAGGAGAAAAATATTTCAAAAATTATTATTAGAAAGCAGTTTTTAATTAAAAAACATGAAAAATGAAAATAAAAAATAATTCAAATTTACATTTAAGGAAGATATTTAAAACTTTTCATAATAAACCAATTTAAGGGGAAGATATTTAAAAATTTTCATAACAAACCAATCATTTTTTTTTCTTCTGCCCAGGGCCCACAATTGTTTTGATCGGGCTCTGCGCACATACAGAGGAACTTATAAGTTAAAATACAGTATCCGCTTTTTCAACAATTAACACTTTAACGCGCGGTGTCCTCGCCGTGAGGACACCAAACTCTGACGTTTTGACTGTAGCCAGTCATGAAGAATAGATTGGATTTCTATAAAAATAGTTGCAGGTGATATAGCTCCACGAGAATCCTTTACTTTTGAGCCCGTCCTTTCCCGTCAAAAAAAATGGTCACGATTATTTTTAACAGCACTGATATCTGCTGAAAAATGGAAGAACGCGAGAACAGCTGGACACATTGCCCAATACTGAAAAAAGGGCAGCCGTTGTCATCGCACAGCCAGCTGTCGTCAAAAAAGAGTCTCTCGATCTGTGGCACGCGATGAACGTTTCAATCGTCCGCCCTCTTGCTGGTCGTTCAGTCGAGCGATGGCCACGGCTGCCCTTTTTTCAGCATTGGGAAAGGGTTGCGCCTCAAAGGGTTAAAGGGAAACAATGCAGGCAACTGAAAGGAAACAAAGTCATCTCTAGTATTACATTTTGTCACCTGGAGAAGTGGCAATAAGGTGTTGGCTTGAGTCATTTTTTTTTTTTCAATTTTACTTTCGAAAGCTAATGTTTGAAAAATGGAATTGCTTTAGCTCCGAAACACATATTTTACTTAGTGCCATCTTCATTATTTACACTAAAAACATATTGTACGGGAAAAAATGAAAATAATAAGAACAAAAATGAAAGTGTATTAGGATTAACTAACTGTACAAAACAAACTAAAGGAGGATTCGAAAGAGATAATCGCAAACAATAGTCGGCTCGCACACTGAAAATGTACGGATGGAATGATAGTATTAGCAGTCCCTTACCCCTCCCACAACTCCATATCGGCTTCTGTTCTCAGAGGGCGGTTCAGAGGGGCATTTCTTCGATCTCACGTGCGAACGAGGAAATACTGCGATGTAATAACCTAGGATGCTGTGCGTTAGCCATGAAAAGCGTATTTAATAACAGTGTGTGGTGGGGGCGGGAAGGAAACTCACATTTTAAATTCACGAAAATCTAGAAGTGTATTGAATACTTTTTTCTTAATTAATTTATTAATGTGTTAACTTTCTAGTTTTTTCTTTGGGGGTTCACGTGCTCAAATAGAGGAGCCGCCTCTGTTGCACAATAACGTGTGTAATACAACTTGTTAAAAGACATCCTAAACATTTTCAAGTCCCAAGGATACTTTATTTTTATCGATATATAAAAATCATACGGGTTTTTTTTTTCGAACGCACCCCACTTGTAGATTAAACAAGCCCACCGCTGCGACTCAGCGTTTACGTGCGCGCCTGCGACGAATGTCCTGGACGAATGTCAAAGACCCGTTGTCGGGAAGTAACGGTGAATGTAGAAGTGGGGAGAAACACTCACGTTAACCCTTTAAGGTGCAACCATTTTCACACCTATGAAGAACAACCTCCTTTATGAGTGCTCAACGCCGAAAAAATACATCGTTGCCATCGCTCCAGTTCACTGCGAGCAAGAAGGTGGTCAATCGAATCGCCCATCGCGTGCTGCAGTGCTAAAGCCCTTTTTGACACAGCTGGCTGTGTCTAAACTACAGACACTTTTCTTGAACCCTTTGAGGCGCAGCCCTTTACCAATGCTGAGAAAAGGGCAGCCGTTGCCATCGGTCGACTTTCCAGCAAGATGGCGGACGATCGAAACGTTCATCGCGTGCCACAGATCCAGAGACCCTTTTTTGACGCAGCTGGCTGTGTCGCACAGCCAGCTGTCCGCCATCTTGCTAATAGTTAATTCGAGTGATGGCAACGGCTGCCCTTTTTCCAGCATGGGGCCATCTATCCAGCTGTTCTCGCATTCTTCCATTTTTCAGCAGACGTCAGTGCTATTAAAAAGAATCGTGACCCTTTTTTGACGGGAAAGGACGTGCTAAAAAAGTAAAGGAATCTCGTGGAGCTATGTCACCCGCAACCATTTTTATAGAAATCCAATCGATTCTTCGTGACTGGCAACAGTCAGAACGTCAGAGTTGGGTGTTCCCAGAGCGGGAACACTGCGCGTTAAAGGCTTAAACAAGCCCACCGCTGCCGACTCAGCGTTTGCACGCGCGCCTGGGACGAATATGCGCAAAGACCCGTTGTCGGGAAGTAACGGTGAATGTTGAGGTGGAACACCCGTGTAAAGGCAGAAGTGGAGAGAAACTTTCACATTAACCCTTTAAGGTGCAACCATTTCCATACCTATGAAGAACAACCCCGTTTATAGAGTGCTCAACGCCGAAAAAATACGCCGTTGCTCGAGTTCACTGCGAGCAAAAAGGTGGTCGATCGAATCGCCCATCGTGTGCTGCAGAACTGAAGCCCTTTTTGACACAGCCGGCTGTGTCAAAAACTGCAGACACTTTTCTTTCATTCTTTTATAGACATCAGCAACGAACATCCATTTCATTTTGTTTTGAAAAAAAGACGAACACTTTGAAAAGAGCGTTCTGCCCGCAAAGCGTGATGTCATGAAAATAAGTCATCCCATTCAAGAAAACTGGGTTCTTTCTTCTTCAGACACACAACAACAGACTTAGAAGTCAAAAAATATTGAGTGATGTCGTATTATTAGTAAGTTGTCGCTATAAATGGCACTCACTACAGCCGACTGTGCTTAATCCTTAAATATCAAGCATCACCATTTTTATCGCAAGTCACAGACTGAGCGACTTTTAAGATTTAAAAAAAAAACTGTGTAGGGTAACTGTGTAAAGCCACGGCGTTTTAGCTTATTGCAGTGTGTAAAGCGGCTTATGAAGAACTCTCTGGAATTTTTTTGGAGACCATGGTGCTATTAGTGTATTTCAATTTGAGTACCAAGACAGGGGTTCTTTTCTTCGACATGCACCCTTAAAACAAAGGCATTGATAAAAGACAAAAACAATGATTAAAACACACTACCCATTTTTTTCCTGGGAAAGGAAAAAAAAAACCTGGTTTTGGATTAGTTTTATTACAGTAAAGCAGTATGTTTTCTTTTCTTTCTTTTGCTTGTTTTAATTCCAGCAAAAAGTTACTCATTTTTATTTTAACTTTGACATCCCCTTCATGAAGTAAATATTGCGTTTTATAGAAAATAGTACCTCCTATTAGTAACCAAGAACAACAACAACAAAAGAATAGATCGCTGTAAGGTCATGTGAACAGATATTTGAACACAAAAGTGGGTACATATTCCCAATTCTGAAACGAAATTGTGGATGTTTCATAATGAATGAAATAATTAACAGTAATCTAATTAAAAAGCAATGCAATAATTAAAAATGTCCTCAATGGACATTTTGCATTTGGAGGACAAATCGCAGACACAGAAATCGAGGACTGTCCCCGAAAATTGGGGACGTTTGGTTCCCTTATTTGTAAGACTTTTTTTTTTCTTTGGACTATTTCGCAGAGATTTTTGTGCGTAATTGTTTTGAAGCTCATAAATGATGTTTACATTTCAGCTGATTTTTATTTTTTCCGCTCTTTATAACCCTTGAGTACAGACATCCATTTGAGAGATTTGAGGGGTTGGTTGATTGAGACCCTCAGCCAGGGGGCTGTCGTCTCGATTGTTCCGAAGATAGACATCCATGAAATTACCATTGTCACAAAACTGCAAGGGGCATTCAAAAAGTAAGTTATACTCGAACAATGTAACTCAAAAAACACTTTATTGAGGAGTGCGCTACAATACAATATGACACGCATACAGCACACAATTTCTCTACATAATCTCCCAGTCGCTGCAGACATTTGTCGGAACGTTCCACCCATCCTTAGATGCCTTGATGATAGAATACCGCTCCTTGGTCCCAGAGCCAACTTAAAACACCTGTCTGAAACTGGCCATCGTTGGAAAATTGTTTTCCACCCAAATGGCCTTTGAGTTTCCCGAACACGTGAAAGTTTGCAGGGCACCAGGTCGGGACTGTACGGCGGATGCTGCCAGACCTCCCATTCAAAGCTCGCTCTTCAAGCACGCACAACACCAAATCCTGTCTTGTGCGTGCCTTGTGAGGTCTTGCATTGTCATGCGAGAGGACAATGCCTTTGGTTGAAGCGTTTTGCACACAAAAATCGTACTGTCTCGCGTACTTCAACGTTGGAGTTAAGCTTCCAGTTTACGAGCCATTTCCTTCTCGCACTACGCACCAACGGTTATCGCTATCCGAATGAAATGGCTACCGTTGGAAGCCGTGGAACTGAACTATCGTCTGCGCAAGGTTCGGTCTTGTTTCAAAATGTTGCCATCCGTGCAGGAACAAGTGTAACTTACTTTTTGAGTGCCCCTTGTAAAATGTTGTTGTCCCGCGCCAATGTGTATACGGGAAAGTACGTTGTACAGGCATTGTTGCAAGTGAAATGAGCATGTAACCCCTTGACCTTGGCGACAAAAAAAAGTTCTCGAAAAGGGTGGAATTAAGGCATATCTCAATCAGGAGAAAAGTTTCTGGAAAAACCTAGAAAAATGGGCGTCGCAAGCTACGGGGACCAGTGGACGTGTCCATCGACCAATGTTTTAACTAGTGGGGGGACTGAGGAATACTGTATAATTTTCGTTTAAAATGCTCAAAGAGTTTTTTAATAAAACAGATATCCGAAGTCGCATCCCAAATCGCAAAATTTCTCTCTCACTTCGAGGTGGATACATTTTCTTTCCTAGACTGCTCGACAGTAGAGTATCGGAATCGGATGCTTCCCTATGAAGAATCTGACACGATGTCTTCGTATCTTGCTGTCTGCCCGAGACATTAGGCTTGTTCTTCTTTTTAAAATATCCGCGCAAACTGTACAGTATCTCCTCGGTTTGGTATCGAGAAGAGTGGTTAGTTCAAATTTCGGCCCTCTGCCATGTCCGAACATTCGAAGATGCCTCACAAAAGACTTCCATCCATTTCCTTCAGAGGAATAAAAACACAGACTACATATAATAGATCCGGTTATAGGGCTATCAAACTGAGAAAAATCCGACCAACTTTCCTTGCAAATCAAATTTCCGGCCAATTTTCTCCGCCGTTACCTTAACGACCGCGAACTCCAACTTTTTCCTTTCCGAAGGAAAAAATCCGAGTCGGACGAAATTTCGGCCAATCAGAGTACTTCTTCCTGCTACGTCATAAGCAATTTCGAGCAATGGCGACTATATTCAGTGGTGTAGTCGAAGGGGGACGCGGGGGTACGCCGTCCCCCTACTTTTTCAGTTCAGCCCATACGTCCCCCCACTTTTTATTCTCAGGGGGGACGCTCATTTACAAGTTTTTTTTAATTTTGTGAAGAAATTAAAATTTTTGTTTTGTTCGCGCGAGAGCAAGTACATCGGTATAAAAATCAAAAGGAAACTTTTGTCTGTTTGAATCGACTTTACAAATGGGATTGTAAGGGTTTCTTAAACACTTCAGTAGTGAAAACATATCCATAAGAATAGAACAGATTATAATCTTTCCGAACGCACTCTTGGTAAAAAATGTCTTTGTTTTGGCCGAAAAAGTGACAAAAATCGGGGTAGCGAATAGTCACGTACCAATTCAAGAGAAAATTTGTGGCTTTGACATTGGATTGTTGCCTCACTAAGGCACAGTGGTTATGTAACTGGAAATGGTAGACGGGCGAAGTGTGAAGGTCGCGGGTTCGGATCCCATTGCGCGTCCGTCGACCTAACCGCTCGGAGTTTTCCGTGGTTTTCTCCGAACTCGGCGTAAATACGGGTTAGGGCCCCTTAGAAAGACCCCCATGGAGGGCACCCCCTCTTGTGTTGTCTTTCTGATGAGGATTTATAAGAGGGCTTTGAGACAAGCACACAAATCCGCTATACGGGTTCGCAATAACAACAACAACATTGGATTGTTGACAAATGTAAATGTCAAAAATTAAGTAGCTCCCATCGCGCGTCCTTAACAGTTCGGAGTTTTCCGTGGTTTTCTCCGAAACTTAGCGTAAATATGGGTTTAGGACGCCTTAGAAAGACCCCCCAACGGTCCCCCCCCCCTTGTGCTGTTCTTCTGACGAGGATTTATAAGAGGGCTTTGAGCCGAGTACACAAATCCGATTACATGTTCGCAACAACAAATTAAGTAACTTACACGGTTGATCAAAAAGACTTAGTTTAGATTATTAAATGGTCATCAATAACTTAACAATGAGTTCATTTTAATTAATTAATAAACAAATGATGGTTAAAGCAGTTTTCTTGGTTGTTTAAGGAATAATTACAATTAATTAATACGGTAAGTTTAGGTTAAATTTCGTCAAAAATGAGCGTCCCCCCACTTTTTTTCTTAGGACTACAACACTGACTATATTCGAAGCTTGGCAGCTTGGCTCGACGTCAGAATCACGTGTAAATAAAATTATGGCCGCGTTCAAGTGGACTTTGGAATTAGAGATTGCTGCCCATCCGATGCTGCCGAAATGGCTGCCGATCCGATGTAAATATACCAACGCACGATGAGTAAAATAAGAACCTGCACGCCAAATCAGCGATGCGATGACTATTTGGCGTCGGAGAGTTTGTTTACTTTTGCAACCCTTAAAGATAACCACGCCTTCAAGTCCGTCGGAAAGT